>JANHGN010014926.1:12623-36059 GCA_024605025.1 Megaceryle maxima | reverse complement strand
ATGAATAAATCTCCACTGATAACCATTAATAAAATGTGTCATTCATCTAACGCAGCAATTTACAATAAAAATAAATTGGATCATACTTACTATATACTATATATATTATTTATATAAGATCAGTGATGCCACTTTGAACCCAGTAAAGACCTGAGTTGAATTTGGAAGTGGCTCATTCACCCAAGAGGGGACAAACTTCAAGCAGTGAAAAAGTGAAAGTGAAGTTTTTGTATTTGGAGGTCCAAAAAATTTTAACACTTGTCAAGGCACTTCTTCAGGAAGATGAAATAAAGAAAAAAAACAAAACAAAACAAAACAAACAACCTGGTTTTTTATGAGATTACATCGTTCTGCTCCCCTGATTTGTGTGCCACTTCCAGAGCATCAACAAGGACCTATTTCCAGGAGACCAGTGCACTGAAAACTGTGCAAAATTCAAGGAGAATCAGGTTTTATAGCTGTAGTGACACTCAGGTTATCGATGCATTGAGCTATTGATGTGCACTTTAACTCCAGGAACATAAGGCATGCCAGAGCAATATTATATGTGAGAGTTATTCAATAACATGTGGAATGTAAATCTATCCCATATCTCTTTGCATCAAGAACGTTAATTAATTGTGTGATGAGAATGCCATTTTAGTCTTACAGTACAAGCTCGGAGAAACTGCCAGTTATCCTTCTGGCTTTAATAACTGTGCATTTAGTTCAAGGAAGGAAAAATTATTTTAGTTATTAAATTGGAGGATTTTCTTGATCATTATGAGATTGAGCTGTAGGTAGAACTCACAGTCTTTATATCAGAGCAATGATAGTGTAGATGCCTCTTTCAGTTATGTTTTGTTTTAGTCAAGACTATGCAAATTCAAGTTCAGATTGTTCCAGAGAAGGGAACAAGGCACTGTATATGCTCTGGGTCACATAGTATAGGAATAACCATATGGTTGTCCCCATATCTGGTTAAATCTATACCTGATACACCCATTCACAGGCATATGAACCAGAATGTGCCCAATTCTATAGCTTTTACTTAAAACTCGTCTTCCCCAATGCCGTTTCCTTTGGTTTGTGAAAACCCAGGGTCAGTAAATCCGGTGTTTGCAACTGCAGATCATGATGATGAGAAAGGTAAAGATTATATCAAACCCAAAGAATATTGAGACTGTGAGATCCTGTAATACAGTGTGACCTGGAGATATTGTCTGCTAGAAATAGAGAACAAGAGGGCACATGCTTAAATCTTATGAAAATAGGGCCTCACTATTTATGCAGCAATTCCAAATGTAATACACAATAACTGAAAAATCTAGGGTCATTTCTTAACTGACAAAAACCTGTCACTGTCTTTCTTAGAACAGTACCTCTAATGAATTCTCAATGCTGCAACCTAATTTCGTCATGTGCTAGTGTGTCTCATTGAAGAGAAATCCTGTTGATGTCTGGCTGATCTTTGAAAGCTAGAGATAAGAAATTCTTTGTCAATGTCAATAATGGTACAATGAAATAAACTGTATATATGAGCTGATAGCACTTGCATCTATAGGGGGAGCTGCTTAGGAATTTTTTCAAAGGGCTGGTTTACTTTTTTTTTTTTTTTTCCTGAAAAGTTATTTTTGTCAAAGGAATTATTAGTTTAAGCAAGGATGGAACAGGGCAATGAGAATACTGATCACATGCTATTCACAATAGTAAACTGGGAGGAAGTTTGTTTGAGTCCCTGCTATAAATCACCCAGAGAAGCTGTTTTCTAAAACTGGAATAAACAGATTCACTAAGTGCAAGCCTTTCAATAGCTTTTTAGAGAAGAGACAGAAAGTAAAGACTTCTGTTGTGGAATACACCACAAAAAATAATTTCCTGGTATTTTTCACATGACATTAGAGAAAGGGGCTTTCTATAAGTACATACTTGTGTGAGCACATACAAGTTGAAACATCCTACAGGTTATATGGCTGTATCCCAAAATTAATGTAGATCCAGTTATAGTTTTCCTGTGAGGTTAGAAGAGGACCAAAGTCCTCATATAATCCACATCTCCTGCCCTTTAACAGCCTCTCCTGTTTGGATTGTCCTTGTCCGCCATCCAGGGACTTACAAGTCCCTCACAACAGCCCTTCCTTGAGTCCCAAGGACCTTCACACACTTTTATTGATTTTTGGGGAGAGACATGGGACACTGGAAGAATAACATCCGGTCTTGAGAAGAATTCCAACTTCTGAGTGTTGTCTACTTCATGGATGTGTCAGTGAAGTAGAGTACTATGTGACAGGTTGGAAACATATATTGCTGGTAGCCTGTGGCTTTCATTTATGTACTTTTTAATTTCTGTATTAAATCTGGTTTTTCTCACAGGGATGAGAAACTGAGACCACACAAACTTTCAGATACCACTGGTATTCCACATTTTATTCAACAAATTGACCCTATCCTGTAGTATCCAGAAAAAATGTTATGAGTCAATAGTGAATTTGTGGATTGTCACTGTCCTGTGATAGATCATGCTTAACTAACATTACAGTTAGTGCCTAAGAACTTTTGATTTCTGAGGTTTTCTACTCAGATCTACAAGGAAGCAATGCCACATCTCCTGAAGGAAAGGACTTTTCTCAAAAAAGCTGTGTTGTTTCATTGGCTTTGCCCTCAGTGCAAGCATATGGGTGCTTCTGTATTTGGGGAAAAAAAAAAAAAAAAAAAGAAAAGGGAAATAACCTCTAATTGTAGAGGTGCTGAAGACACCATCCAAGTCACATACACACAGACAGGCTTTCCAGCACACTCACCCAATATTTTCTTCTTATGATCTGAATGCTTCCCTTCCAGTTACACAGCTCATCACAGCATCTGGCAAGGATGTGCAAGCTCAGGTGCCTCAATGTATTTGTGCCTTTACTTCAATTACTTTTTAATCAGTAGAGCCTTGTAGAAAAACAGATAATATATAAAGAACTGTTCCTATCCTTAGGAATTTCCTAAAAATCATCTTAATCTATTTTTATGCCCTTAAGTATCAGTGCAGGAAAATACCTGAAGACAGTTGTTTTTTGGAGTTTTGGGTTTTTTTGGTTTTGGTTTGGTTTGGGTTTTTTTGTTTTGTTTTGTTTTGTGTTTTGTTTTGTTTTGTTTTTAAATAACAATTTAAATCTTTTCAAAACATTCAAAACATTTCTTTATACTGTACTGGAGAAAATTGTCCAAGTCTTTTTCCTTTGAGAAGTTTCAGTTTCACATAATCCTAGAAATTTTGTTTATTTGTTGCATATTAACAGAATATTCCCATATTGAATGAAGAAAAACTAATTCAGGTATTTGAAAAACAATATACTTTTTGCTGTTGGTGGCTTTTAAAACTGGTGGAGATTTAAAAGTCATGATATTACAGGCACAAACATTTCTGAAGGCCAATATCCAACTGATTAGATCTCTGAAAAACTAATTAACTAATTTTCTTGAAACTCCACAGCAAATTGAAGTATTATTCAAGGCTTAAAGCTGAAAATTTGGGGAAGGTTTAATTTATTTAAAAAAAGGCCAAATTATTAACACTTAACAGACCTTGTTATTATTTTGGTGCAGCAGAGCTGTCATACCCTTTAATGAATTATTTAAAGCAGTCAATATTTTAAAATAAGTAAAAGTAAACTTAGATTATCCAAGTTGATTCTTATTCCATGCACTCTTGTTTGAAAATAGTATAACACTGATGTTTCACCTGAGTTAATCATGCTTCACAAGTTATAAAAATAATAAAAGGATGGCAGCTAAGGATGCTAATATATCTTCTTAAGTCTGAGTTTCACAGTGCAAGTAGACCAGCTAGTGACATTTGCAGTGAATTTCTTGAAAAGAAGCACAGCCTGTTTTGAATTACAGACGTTAAATATTATATGTTAAATGTCTGAATTTGGATTTGTATGCCCAGGAACATACAGATTGCTGTTTCCTGTTCCTTTTTGGGTGCAAGTTATTCTGATACAGAGGGAAAAGAGAAACAATCTGATTTCTTGCGTTTCAGCACTTCAACATGTCCATTCATCAACTAGAATCCACTGGCTCATCCTAGGAAATAATGACAGTGATAGGGGTCAGAGAATTTTTTTAATGATTCCCCAAAATATACAAGTTCACATGTGAGATTTAAACATAGAAAAATGTTTCTTCTGCAGTTGGCCACAAATAACAACAACCATAAAATTTTCACAGTGATATTCATTGCTTTCTTCTTTAGTTTGCCTCATCAGGAATTCAGTCTCATTAAACTCAGGAAGTGTCAAACTCCTTGGAGTAACTTACTCATTTTACATTAATTATGCTGATTTTTTTGCTTTTACTGTCTCAGAATCTGCTCTCATTTGTAATATAGGTCCCTTTTAACAACACTTTTTTTAAAGGGATTTTTGTAAGATTTTCTTTCTGGGAGGATTTATCAATGCTTTTTAAAGCATACTCAACAGTCTGGTTTTGGTTGGGTTTTTTTTTTGTTTGTTTGTTTGGTTTTTTTTCTAGATGCAGATAAGAGAAATTACAGTGAAATGTTATACTAAAACCTAACAAAACCAGAAACCCTACCTTGCCCACTATAAAAATAGCAATGACATGTTTAAGAAAACCTTTGTCAGGAGAAACAGAATGAAATACCTTCCTTATAAAATGTCATTTTGCTCGTACAAGGTCCAATCTGTTTCATTTGTTGATGTTCACATTAGGATCCATTTGATTTAACTGTATCTTCACTTTGGAGAAAAAAAATGCAATGCATTATTAATGCCTCATAGTATATGAGAAATGAGTATATGAGTCAATATTGCTCCAGTGCTGTGCATTATTAAGAATAAGTTAAAGTAGGTCAGCACAGCACATGAAGCTAAATAGACTAATAATGCATTCTACGGGTAGACATTCATCTACCAAGGAGTCATGCGTTATGTGCTGGCACCAACACAAGATAAGCATTTTGATTTGTGGATTTTCAAGTTCACATTTGTACTGAAAAAAGAAACAGCTTCTTAGGTTTCTCCAGAATTCACCCTCACTCTTATTAAAGTGGCATAGCTGGGTCTATTTTTGCTCAAAATTCAGGGGTTTGCTGTGGAGTTTTTTGGTTTCTTTTTTTCAAAAGAAAAATCTCACTAAGATATATAAAAAGGAGATGAGATGATAAATGAAGCTCATAATTAAATATTCCTCTCAAGTGTTTGCAAGTTAATCACAGAAATTTGCAGAAGCTTATGAGTGTTGGGACATAAAATAGACTAGAAACTAAAATGAAACTAATCAGTCTGGGTTTTGTCCAAATTAAAGACGTGCTGAAAACAAGCTAAAGAGCACCAAACAAGGAAGATTACAAAGTGAATGCTGCCTGGCTAGCTGATACTGCATTTTAATCACTGATAAGTGAAAAAAAAAAAAATTGTTTTTAATTTTGTCATCAGCACCCATTCAGGGAAATTCCTCTTCAGAAAGCATAGGAAAATAATAATATGACATTCTATTGTTACTAAGATTCAAAGTCCACAAATCACATCTGTTTAGGTTACAAGTTAAAACTAGGTTATCATGCTGAGGTTTTTGTTCTCTTTCTTGAGTATCATTCGTCATCAATAGGAGATATATTATAATTGAAAATTATCCTACAGTTTCATTCCTTTACTCTGAGCCAAAAGCCGAGTTGTCTCCCCAGAGCTAACAGTACTAAAATGCAGTTAAAATGATCAAGTATGAGTCAAATACACAAAGAGGAAGGTTTATTAAGCAAGGAGGTGCCAGCCTTTGATGGACTTACACTTTAAGCAGTGTGCTTCACTCTCTGCTGGCTGCATTATAAAACCAAAGGGGAATATCTCCTCTTTTGTTGTTTTTTAAAGGATAGATTTAGAGCCATTAAAGTTAAATTTTAAGCATGTTGGCTCCACGTTTTCCCAAGCACCAAATAATCCCCAGCACTGTATTCATTTCTATAACCTAAAACGGGGTATACTATAGGGAAGAAGTGACCACCATGCAGCTCCTGACCACAATGTAGCCAAGCATGGTTCCCAAGCTGGTGTCTGTCCCATGGCTTTCTATGTCTGGTGATGGGGTGATCTCTGAACTGCTGCTGACATTAATTTTAGGTGTTTCACCTAGACTCTTGCTACAGACTTGCTCCTCTCCCACACTGAGTCAGAAAGAGATGAGGAACCACCAGCATCTCTGTCCCACAAACTGCACCCACCACTTCATCTCAATAACATATGGGGTTGAATTTTGAGACAGGTGGAAAAAAAAGTCAATAAAAATCAATGTCATACATGAAAATGATAGAATTTCTGTATTTAGCCAGTCTCTTTGATGTCTAAAAAACTTCTGCCAGTGATTGACCATCATCTAATTTTGATGAGTCATTAACAAAATGAGAAGCAGCACAATGCAGGTAAGAGAAGCCAGAAGTGATATCAGGATATCATATTAAAATTGTTTTCCTGCCCTAAAATTAAGTTAATAAAGAGGAACTTGCCAAAAGAATTGGGCACTCCCTGATAAGAGAAAAACACAGGATGAACTCGGTGCACTGTTTTAGCAGAACATATTCTTGCATAAGTATTTAATGATTCATGTATATTGCTTAAAGATGAGCTACATACAAGAGAAAAACAAGAAATCATGGGAGATTTTCTCCTACTTTTTTTTCTTTTTCTTTTTTCTTTTTTTTTTTTTTTCTGTATCTGAGTAAACAATGAAACATTGTTAAGGATATCATTTTAATTATTTTTTTTTCCTTGTTTTTTTCATATATACAAATGGCAGGTGGCTGTTATAGAATAAAAAGAAATAATAACATAACCAAACTCAAGACAGTAAAAGATAAACATTTTAAATTAATATTTTTAAAAAATGTTTATTTGTATTCCACTGCTTACTAAACACTTATACACAAAATATATATCTTAAATATTTGTAGCAAATGTCATGTTTGGTATTTCAGTTAAAGTTCTTCAAAAGCACTCCAGAAAATACATGTTGAACCCCCTCAACCTCCAGGAAAAAGCAGTTCTAACGTTTCTAGTATTTCTTCATTTGAAATTATAAGCAGAAAAGTCCTGCATTAAAAAAAATTTTAAAGCAGTCAAATTAAATTGTGCCTGAAAGTTCCTTTCTACCAACAAAAAAGATGGCATAAAGAACAAAATCTGCATTCTAAAAAACTCTCTAGTAAGGTAACTCAATTATGTTCAACAAAAACAAAGTAAGCATTGTAAACCTGCCCTGAAATACCAGTTTACTTGTATGTATTATTTTACAAGGCACTTATTTTATCATTTAGGTAAACTTTTCAAAACTACTTCAGTATGTTTAGTTTTTTTGCAATAAATAAAGAAATGTCCCTTTTGAGTATGTCTTGAGAACACATTATTACAAAACAGCTTGGAGAATATGGGAGATCACTTATCTTGCTATATTTAATAGGACAGTCTTAAACTGTAAACTCTGGTTTTGTAATAAGAAAAAAAGATCTCCTGCCATCATGTGGAATGTAGCAGTATCTCCTTTTTGAAATGATCTGATGTTTGAATGCTACAACAGTAAATACATTGTGATTGTGACATTGTCTCATTTGAAAACTGAACCATGATAACAGAACATAAGGATTTTGGGGAAGAGTGTCCTAGCCCATCTTCAAAGAAATATCCTCTGTGATTGCAATGGGGAGCTCTGCGTACGAAGCTCTGGTAAAATGGACCTGTTTCTTTTAATTCCTAATGTCAGGAACATTAAGTTACATTAAGGTTTTGAGAGTCCTCCCCACAGGATTGTGTCTATATTATGGACCTCATTGATTTTAATGAAATTACACAAGGAAGAGGTTTGGTTTATACTGCATTCTCATTATAGCTATCAGACTGAAAATATGCCAGGCCTGATACTTATCTACCAATGTCACTTATTTAATTTTAAATCCACAAAGTAGAATGAAGCCAAGCTTGCCTGCAGAATATCTTGACCAAATTCCAGAGCCTTTATTCACGCAGAATGTATATTTACACAAATTTTGCTGTTAGAGCCACTGCACTTCTAAAGCAAATGCACACCTTCTGGCTGCAGAATTAAGGGCAGATGGACATCCCAGTACAGGGTGAATGCAGGTCTTCAGTGTGGAGAGGTTGGTCTTGATAAGAAAAAAATGTAACACATCTCTAGTTACCAGGTCAATCACAGGATCACATGATGCCTGAGGTGAGAAAGGGTCTCTGGAAAACACTACATCCAACTTCACGCTCAGTGCAGGATCAGCTAGATCAGGTTGTTGAGCACCATGTACATTCAGGTTTTTAACATCTCCAAAGATGGAGACTCCATAACCATTGAATTGTTTTTGATCTTGATCTGTCTTGACCTTGAGTGAGTAACCTTCTTTCTGCTGTTGTCTGTCTTTCTGTAGGCCTCTAGGGATACCTCAAATTATGGAGGATTCCTCTGCTTACTACTCCACTCTGCCCACTGCTTTGTCCAACATTGTTTTTTAGCTTAGTTTTAGTTTTCAGTACAGGCATATTCTTCTCCCCACTATTTATCACTTTGTTCTTCCCCATCACTCTCTGTGGTACCTTCTTTTTTCCCTCTGCAGTAAATTATACTGTTTTTCCTGGTAGTAAGTCACCCATCTTGTTTACAGCCTGATGATTTTCTGAGATGAGTCAAAAGGGTCTTCTTTGCTCAGTGTGAAGATGACACATAAATCCTTCTGGAAATAGAAATTGTTGATAAAATGAGAATGCTGGCTTAAAGCTATCCCTGAAATTTCACACTATGTCCTTCATTAAAACTGTCATTTAAGAAAGTAGTTGTTAGAAAATCAACATATGGCAATATATCTGCTGCTAGATCAAGTTACACGCCTAGGTATTGGAAAGGATAAGATATCCTCATTCTTACATCTCTCTTTGCACAAAGCTGATCACTTCATCCTTTCTTCTCTACGGCTGGACTTTATGGAAAACTTACTGGGTACAGATTTCATCAGATAAGATAATTTTCGAAGTACATCTTAAAATGGCCAAACCATGGGTTTGAAAAATAGACAGACTGGATCGTTGCTCAGTGAGGTGATTTTTGGTTTTCTAAGACCCATTTAAGATGAAATCCTACCTCTTGGCTGTCACAGAATATTAGGAAATAGAAGGGACTCCAAAAGATCATCTAGTCCAATCCCACTGCTGGAGCAGGATCACCTAGATTAGGTCACACAGGAATGTGTCCAGGTGGATTTTGAATGCCTCCAGAGAAGGATACTCCACATCTTCACTGGGCAGCCCATTCCAGTGTTCTATTACTCTCATGGTGACATTCACTTTTCAGGGTAATAAATTTCCTTAGAAATGTCAATCCTTTTTGGACTAAATTCTACAATTATGTAGAAATTATGACTGCTTTCAGATATAAGGAGAAAGTAATTGCTAAGTTTTACAGTAATTCCTACATCAATTTTAGCTTCTGAAATAATTATAGTCTCCCTTGTTTTCATAGAACCCTAGGATGGTTTGGGTTGGAAGGGATCTTAAAGAGCACCATGTTCTAACCCCCCTGCCACAGGCAGGGACAACTTCCACTCAATCAGGTTCTTTTCCTCTCTTCTTTCAGAAAGTTTTAATTTCTTTTCATATGACTAACATATCAGTGCTGTTATGTTTTAATATAAAGATTTTTAACATTTCTAGGATAATGCTAATTGAAAATATTGTCAATCTTTCAGCAAAAAATATTTACATTATCTTTTTTTTTCTTCTCCTGACCAAGTGCAGTTGGCCAAGTTGTGTAGGGTGAATATGAAATATTTAAAAATCAATGAGTTTTGTCTAAAGAAAGTTGAAAAAAAAATCTAATCCATTGTATTTTTCCAGGAATGTTATTCCCAGAAGAAAAGCACTGAACTAAGAAAAAGGCTGTATTCAGACATATAAGACCTTGTCTAGTGCTAGGTAGACAAAAGATCTTGCACCTCACAGACACTCCCTGCACCCATGGATTTCCAGTTGTAACTGTCTATAATATTGCTGCATTCCAAGCTGTGATTTGGACAATGGGATTAATGAAGCATAAAATTTTTCCAGAAGCACGTTTATTTGTCACACATTATATTGAATAGTTTTCAATGACAATTTGACATTGGACCAATTTTCTTTGCCATGATGTGATGTTTGCTGCTTTTGTGGTCCTTGTAAACCATTTGTGAATTCTTCATTCGTTCAATAGTAACAATGATTTTATAGGTGTCATCTAGAGGGGGTTGAGGCCCCATCCCTGGAGACATTCAAGGTGGGGCTTGACAGAGCTCTGAGCAGGCAGCTCTAGTTGAGGGTGTCCCCGTTCTTAGTGGGGGGGTTGGACTAGATGACCTCTAGAGGTCCCTTCCAACCCAGACATTTCTATGTTTCTATGTATCTAGAGAGTCTTTTAGATATGGGGCTTTAGCTTTCTTCTCTGTAAAGTGGGATGACTCTTAGTCATGGGATTCCTGTGAAGCCTAAATCACTTGTTATTCTGGGCTTAGACTCCAGCCTGAGATATGTCCTTGAAGAATAATTTATTTATTTGTTTGCTTGTTTGTTTTTATTTTAATGTTGTTAGTGATAAATATTATGGTAATTCATAGGTCGGATCATGAACTCCGTAGGTGAAATTTAATTTGATTTAACTACTGTGGTTAGGACAGAATATCAAAACTGCATTATTATTTGTATTTTTTTATTTAAAGTGAGAAAGACAGAACATATTTAGTTGTGTGTGTTCCTTTAACAGAACCCTGTGAATTCTTATCTATTTTCATGTGTACACTTTCTTATTTGAAACTGTTTATACAAGATAACTAAAATAAGTAAGAAAGAAAAGAAGATCTTGCATGCGTTTAAATACACCACCATGATGCATTGGCTTTTTACAAACATAAACAATACAATGAATATGTAGACTTCCTATTACAAGTTCAAGTGGAAAAAGCAACACAAGACTAAATTCATCAGGTCTAAAATTCTTTCTGCAATCTTTTACCAGACAAATGAGGTTCCTTATGGGCGATGTCAATGGTATTCTAAAGTTTTTAAATCAATAAACAGGCTGCAAAATTGCATCTGTAATCAGGATAAGGAACACAAACATTTACAGTTACATGCAAACCTAACAAAATACTTCAGCCAGCTAAAATTGAATGAGATGCCCTGTTCAGTTGCCATTATTTTTAAATGCATGTTTAATTTAGAATCTCAGCTGAGATAAAATGCAGACAGAGCCATGCTAAATTGGTATTACCAACTGCCTGAAGATATCTCCAGATTAACCTACCTATCCACAACCCATCTACAGTAAAAAATAAATTAAAACTAAATGACAGAATTCAGGACTTTTTGTGTTTTCTTTTTCTTTTTTTTTTTTTTTTCCTTCTTTAGTATTGTACATCATTGTTGAAACATTCAGAGATAAAGTTTAGCCTTGCAGAGAGCTGGTTATTATTTAGACAAGCTAACACATCAGCACCAGGAGTTCCTAGGTAAGCATATGTCTTAAAAGGTTTCTATGTGTTGCAGCAAGTCACTGTGAGTGAAATGTTTTGGAGCTCTCTAACAGGTGTTTTGGGAACACATTGTTATTTAACCTAGAGCTGCTGCTCTGCAATCTAGCCTGTTTGCTTGCACATCCTGTAATGTATGATTGATCTTTCCAGAGCTTGGGTGAATAACCCACAGCAGTGTGAGTTAGAAAAAAACAAGAACAACAGAAAAAGATACAGGGAAAATAAACCCCCTAAAGTTTAATGGGAAAGTGAGCACAAGGAATGGGATGGGCGATGTGATTCTTTGGGGCAAATCAGTAAGGATGAACAGGAGGCATATTTTAGAGCAAGATCTACCTTCTGTTGTGGATGTGTTAGGGATAGACGTGTCATACAGTTCTCAAAAGGAGGTACTGAGTTGGACCAGAAAGAAAATTCAACAGAAAGAGTGTGTCAGTCTAGAATGTGCTGTAAATTCTTAGGTTTTCAGGGGAATGTTTTTTTCAGTTTGTGTTTTCTCTTAAAGCCTCAGCTTCTGGAAGCATGTGATTATGGAAAGATCTCAGATTTCAGTACAATAGAAAGGATGAATTCCTGAAGTGAAGTGTGGGTTTGGTTTTTCAAGTCCTTGCTCTTTCATGGACATGATCCTTCAGCAAGTTGTTTTTCCTTTCCATGCATCAGTTCCCAATCTGAAAAATGGGAATGAGTGTACTTGATTTCTTCACAGCAGTGATATGAAGATAAATACATCCACAAACATGCAGTGCTCCAATAATCTATTGCATACTTGAGTACTATAAAAAAATTATTAATCCAGGACAAATGAAATTAAGCTTGATGATATGCCTGTACCTGAATACCCCTAAGGGCGCAATAATCAAAAGCCAAATGAAGAAAATAATTTGATGTCAACCTCACACATTCTTGGAACTAGATTCTGGGGGGTTTTTTATATATTAATGGTTGACAGAATTGCCATCAAGAACTGGGTATGTATACATTTTAGTTGCAAGAATAGAGTTGAGATACCTGCGTTAGCTTTAAGCATGTTAATGTTCTAACCACTTTAACATAGAGCTCTAAGGAAGATATTGCCCAAGTGAAAAATTGTGAAAAAATGTTCCTTTGGTTTGAAAAGCACCAAATAAAAAATGGTTTCTCAATACTACCATACTTCTTGTAAGGCATATCTTTGGTACAGGTTGTTTCTAAAGCTATTTTGCATATTTCAGTAATATGCCACAGCTATGAGCAATAGACAGTGTCAGATAAAGGGAGGGAAAAGTGAGACCAACAGAGAGAGACAAAAGAAAGACAAGGAAAAAGATGTATTTCAGGAATGAGCTGAAATGTATTTGCAGAGTTAGCAGGTGACAGAGCAAGAGTGTCATAGATGGTAGCCATTTCAGGACATGGCACTTTATTTGCTAGTTGAGGGGCTAATGACACATTTGGATGGATGAGCAAGGAGCATGGAAAGGATGTGATATTTGGGAGAGAAGGAGCAAATCTGAGCAGTTTAATGCAGTGGCCAGGATTTACCCCATTTACATTGAGATGTTCATTTAGGCTTCTTGTGGGTTCCTTCTGTCATTACCACAGAGTTTTCTATTGGAAGAGAGATACCTATGCTTCCATAGAGTGATTGAGAGGCTTAAAAGTCCTACAAAGCCTGATCTAACTTCACTGTTAGATCTACTATGACCTGATGACCTCCAAAAATCAATTCTAGCCTAAATTTCTCTGTAATCCCATGTTTCTTCAAAATGCCATCTGGATGTAGAAACCCTCTCTATTGATTGTCTAGAAAGCTAAGGAGGAATACTTCCCTGCAGATGTTTCTGGTAAAGTCCAAGTGGAAGATGGAACCTGGAGCAGAAAAAAGGAATACTTTCAACAATGAGTTAGAAAGAAAGGTGGTTGATTGCACATAGGTGGAGTGCTTAAATAGGCACTGGTACTCTAGAATGCAAAACATTTAACCAACCTAAAAGTCTATAGGATGTGATATTCTTAGGGTAGAATATCTTCTAGAAACTTAATTTAATCTCAGTCACAAACACTTTGAGAAGATGTCTGATCTCTCCAATGTTCTTTTCTGCAGAAAAACCTTGGTATCTGTTTCATCTTACAGGACTTCAATGCAGATACCCATTGTTAGCCAGGACATGTTAGTGCTAATCCATCTTTAAGAAAAGATGAAATCACAGTACTTGCTAGTTATATTAAACAACAGAAGACAGAGGCATAGTGACTTTTTGGAACTAAAATTCAAACTTATGAATGGAACTGGAATAGAAAAATATTTATTTTTTAAAATACCATTGAAAGTTGAGATTCATGAATTTCTTACTGGTTCAGAATTAAAGTTTCCTACAGGGTCTTTACTTTATCTTGTTTAATGTAACTAGTGACTAATAAAACTTATCTTGTTTAATAATGGATGAACTAATTATCCCTATACATGTTTAATCCTTTTTAAAACCTGCTAAGCTCTTGGACTTGCAGCTATCATGTGGCAATCAGTTCCACAGGTCAATTATCCATTGTGAAAAAATGTCTTCCCTTTTATCCTCTCTGAATGTCTTGCCATCCAGTTCCATAGGATGTTTCATTATTCTTGTTATATGAAACAGGGTAATTGGGAACAACCAATTTCATTATCTCTATCACATCCCTCATGTTTGTTTATCCTCTTTCTTTCCTAATCTATGTTTCATTATAAGCATTTTTTTCTGCATCTCAAACATTTCCACTATGCATAGCCAAGACCTCGCTCTGTTTGGGTGGTGAAAATGTTAGTTTCAGAATTCTACCATTTTTCTCACCATTTTATTGATAATCACATAAATCACAATGCTGAATCTGATACTGTCATTGACTGGTCTTATAAATGTTGCAGCAGTTATAATTAATGGGTTTACTCGCTGTCCTAAGTTGCTTAGCCCATACACAGCAGTTGTTATTAATAAATCACCACGTATCTACAGTTACGACATTGGGGAGTTGTTATTATTTCATTTTATCTAATTAAATGCAAATAATTCAGGTAGTGATGTATTAGCCACTAGAGATGCAGAAAGAGTAGAACACTAGAGTGCTCATTTCTGAAGTGTCTAACTTTGGCTGATGACTTGTATATGCAGCTTCAAAGGGAGTCTGTAATATTCTCCCTAGGCAAACTCATGGAGTAAGGCATGTATCTCCTCAAATTAGTTTCACAAACCCAGCACATCATACTAAGCATATCTGTTAGATATGGGATTAGAACCCAAGTGTTCCCATTCTGACTATGTCTAGAGTTATTATCTCTTCCATAAGCACAATGAATATTTAATTAAAGTGGAACAGATTCACTGGAAAAGATTGTTAGATCCACAATCTCCTGGACTATCTCTTGGTGGTTAGGGTATTCTCCTGGGAGGTAGAGAAAAAGAGATGTGGTTTCAGATCCCCTCAGGAACAAGAGAAACTTGCACCTGGGACTGCCCTGTTCCAGGTGAAGCCATGAGACTTTTGAATAAAAAGGAGTCAGCAAGAGCGCTATAAATCTCATTTTCTTGGATGCATTTCTTCTGTTCTCTGAGAATGTTTCTGGCTTAGGTCCTGTGGGCCAGATAGGCAGGGAAACCACCTAGTTTGCAAACCCAATCCACAGTGGAATGAGAATATGTATGGAACACCTTGGCAATATGAGACTGCTGCAGAAGTGTAAGGGATTTTACTGGAAAAACAGTTGCTGTGGTAATTCTGCTGGTCTAGGGATATAATGTGATATGAGATTTGTGGACAGTCAATGTCTTTATTTAGAACAACTAATATCACTGGAAAAAAAATGAAACAGATAATTGTTTTAGTCAAATTAGCTCCAGCCTTTTTTTTTTTTTCAGGCCTGCAATAAACCCAAGAATATATAATGCAAATGAGAATGATAATTCTAAATTTTATAACTTTTATTAAGTAAACTAGTCTAGAGGAAGGCTAGAAACTGATAGAAATCCACCTGTCTACAGTGTTAGGTGAAATTAGGCAATTTCGAGGGTCTAAAATATGACCTTTTTTCTTCCGCAAAGTTTTTCAATGGCTGCAGGTTTGACTTTTTAACACTGTTTTTCAGCAAAAGTGTTACAGCAAGTCAGTAACTGCACCAGGCTAGAAAACATTAATCAGTGCTGTTCAGAGTTCCCATCCTCCATGAGGGAAGCATTAGGGACAGCACAGAGAAGGGTGACGGTTAGAAGCAGATGGTGAGTAAACTGTTAAGAGTCCAACTTCATTAGCATTGCTTTGATAGATTAATGGTGCCCTGAAATCCTGCCAGGCAGGCTGTTGCCAAAGGTGCCATCTGCGTGGAAAAGCATGCACATCAAGAAATTCAACAGGAAAAAAGAAAGAAAACAAAACAAAAAAAAAGAGCAACTACCTCCATCAGTCACACCCCAAGTTATTTCCACCCACCATGTGCTGACGGATAACCAAAAAGCTAATAGTAATTATAGTACTGTTGAATTATATTAAAAAAGAAAAATGATATGTGAATGTCATGCTCTATACTTTCAGGCAGTGGGTCTACTCAAAATTAATCTAATCATGATTATTATTATATTGTCAGCAGCAATATCAGCATAATTTTACTTATTATTTTTACCATTACTTGCAATGTAGACGCACCTGGAAAGCCAATTGTTGTATGACTTTGTGTTTCAGTGGTAAAAGGTAAACCCTGTCCCAGAGAGCTTAATAAAGCATTTTTCAATTCCATCCTAGTTTGTATTTAGCTCCAACTGAAATTGTTTAGTTCCAGTTTTGAGCCAATAATTGTTTCATAATGAGTTTGTTAACACTGAACTACTTTTGTCATGGTTCACAACCAGGAAGTAAAATATATTGAAAAGGGAGAGTTTCAGGTGGGCAAGAGGTGGCCAAGGCATCAGCTAGAGGGAGGCTGAACCTCCAGTTCCAGCTCTCCTGACACATTCTTTGTGCCTGCTGTATAAGGTGCTTTTTCCTAGCTCCCTGCCTCTGTTTGGGAGGTTTGAAAGCTTTGGTGCTATACTGGATTAGGAATGTGAGTGGGATCAATGTTGTGGTGGGTGAGTAAATGATGTTAGAAGAGTTAAATATCTCACAGTTCTCCTTTCCTCCTTATTCATTCCAACTGCAAATAAATTGGTTCCTAAACATGATTCATTTCTGTATAACAAGATACAACAGTGAGATTATTGCAGGAACCTCATCAGGCTTGCAGGGTTGCAATGCATTATCTCTGATAACAAGAATCAAAGATCTAGCCTCTTCCCATCAGAGCCAATTTGTAGAGCACTCACCTGCATCGTGATCAAAAAACCTACGTGAGTCCTGCCTGCGGTCTGTAAATCTGCCTAGCCTTGTGGTGTAGAAACAAGGACCAATGTTGCATGGGCTGGTATCTCATGTGGAAAGGATGGGAAAGGCAGCAGGACAGGAAAGCTGCAGTGTAATAGTTGGGCCTTGAAGACAGAAGGGACACAGTTCTATTGTCTAAACACAGGTATCTACTGCTATTTGAGATGCCCTACGGTATTCAAGGTAGATGGCTGATGAACATCAGGTACAGGAATGGATCTTTGGGAGGCCATCACCTGACTGATATACTAGCTGGAGTGGCAGGGATCAGGTGGCATATCCTTGCATGTCACAAGTCATTTTTAGTTAAGCAATAAAAACAAGTCCAGCCAAAGAATATATTGACTTCAGGCTCAGCTACCCACATTAGGTGTCTACATTTAGATGTCTATATCAATTGGTGTTTAAACTATTGTTGTCCATATGAGCGTGATTCAGATGACCAAATGTAAGCATATGATCCAGCTGCCTAATTATAGACTTTTACTGGCATGGGAAATACCCTAGGGTATCAGGAACAGCTTAAGAGGGCTTTAGGGTCTCCTAGAAGTCCTTGGTCAAACTTCAAGGCCTATAAACATGCCTCAGATATGCCATGGTGTCTCAAATGGCACTATATGCCTGTGTCAACAACTGAATCAATTCTATGTTCACATAATTATACCTCTAAATTCAGGTGTCAGAGTCTGGAGCTGAATGACATCAAATGACACCTTGTGACAAGCAGGGCTCTGACAGAAGAGTGGAGGTTTTTTTGGAAACAAACAAACAAACAAATAAAAAACCAAAACTAAACTTAATGCTAACAGTGCACTTCAATCAGGCAGGTAGCACACAAGGGGTAATATTGCCCAAGTCTTCTGACTTTTGGTCCAAATAGGTTAATAACCTTGTATGAAATGCTGGGGAATTCAACACAAACCCAACCTACATTCCAAGAGCATCTAAGCAAAATTTCAATCAGTGATGGCAACAGACGGAAAGACCAGATGGAAAGGGAGATACCACAAAAGGAGGGTGGTAATATTGATGGCATATAATTATCTGCAATACTAGCAAAAGGCTGGGCAGGTGGGGCAGTCTCCATTACAAATGTTGGCTGTGTTTAACATGTTGGTGAAGTCTGAGTCTCTTGCACAATGTTGACTCTGACTTCAAGTCAGTTTAGACCAAGCTCAGTTGCATTCAAGGCTTAGCTCTCAATTCTCCACCTTGTTTAAGAATGTTCTCACATCTCACCAGTCTCATAACTACTTAAATCTTTATATTAATCACAACTAGCTGACATGATGTTAAATACAGATTTTCATGAGTTATGGTCAAAACCTCCACAGACACTGTCAGACTTAGAAAAAAAATCTCAGGAAAGAAAACGCACAGAATGTCCAAAGTTCATGTTAATGTTGATTCATGGCATATTGATTTTCCAAGGAAGCAATAATTCTCCTGTGCATTTAATATTTATTCTGACCTATCCTTAAGAACCATGAAAAAGAATTGAATGGAATTAACTATACTCCATTACAGTAAAATGTTTCTGCCTTCATGCTAAGTTAGCAATGTGTGTAATTTTTTTTTTCATTTATTTTTTATATGGACTAGCCTAGACTAAGTCTAGCTTTGCAATTTATATACTCCATTGTTTGGCTAAAAGAGTTAATTTAATTATTTTTATATTTTAACCTGTTAAAGTTCTTTTTACTGTTAAAATATAATTTCTTCATGTACTCAAAAAGTTTGTTAGCAGAATCCCAAAAATCTTGTTGATATTGTGAAATCACATGGAAAAAAAATAAAGATTCATGTAACATAAGAGACAGGGAAGAAACAAGAACAGGAGTCTGATATTCTGTATAACTCAGGCTATTAAGTTTGTGATTTTTACACCAAGTCTCATACCTGTGGTCACAGTAAAGGATCTTGATCCTCTGGAATCTAAACGCCAGGGTGGGGACAAGGGAAAACTTGGACTTGCAGGTGGGTATGACTTGGTACTGCTGCAGTGTGTCCTGTTCATAGCTGTCCATGTCTCACGTGGCCCTCAGCAAAGTTTCAGGGAGATTTCATCTGCTTACAGAGCCACAGTTTGTGGCTTGGCTTATTAAAAGAACATGAAGGTGCTGCTGATTTATGTTAATATACTCTGCAGTAAACTTCAGTGCAATATCAATGGCCAGTCCTTGGGTGGGGGGACACAGAGAGTGATGGGGAGGGGAGAGATATGGTAGAAATCACCATATCTGTCATAAGCAAAGACATTGCCATATGTGAGTTAAGGCTGCGAATGACCAAAAATGTTTACAGCCCTTCAGGAAGAAGTAGTTCCTCAGATGAAATGTTCCCAGATCTGTTGGACCCTGATGAAAAAATATGACACACCAGATGAACATCAGGAAAATAAAATTCTATGTACCACTTTCAAGGCCTAATCTACCTTATTAATTACCTATATATTTCTGTTGGCATTTGTCTCCACCGCACCTATGGTCATTGAAAAGAATGCCAAAATACTGAGCCATATCAGATTATATGATATGATGTACCTCAGATACCATTCCAGTACTTGTGGTCTCCAAGGATATCACATATCCAGTAGTTTCAGTACCCAGTATAGGTTCTTTTATACCCTCTGAATTAAGAAGACAACTTTTTTGCTTGCCTTTTTTTTTTTTTTTTTTTTTTTCCCTAAATTACTTGAGGGTTCATCTTTCTGCTTCTTCATTTCCCTCTGGTTTTGATGAGAACAGTTTCTGTACCTCCACCTCTCACTTATTTTCAATTTCTGAAGTCCAGGCTAAGGAGTGCCCACACCCAAACAACAGTGACTAAGACTTTGAAATAACATGAGGCATCTTTAACTTATTCTCCAAACGTGTAGCAATGAGTGAGGTGCTGCCTGAAGAAATTGGGTGAGACAATTTCCCAAGTAATGAATTAATAAATGTTGCAATGCTTGTTAGTGCCAGCCAAAATCTCAACTTGGCATGCTAGAACGTGATCAGAGCTCTCCTTCTCAGCCACCTTCATTTTGCCAGACTTAAATGCTCCTGTTATATTCAACTAATAGGCAAAAGGATAATTTGGTATCTGAAATATGTTTTAAAAGATATACTCAGGAGGAAGTTCATAGAGTAATAACTGGAATAATATACCATGATTAAACCAAGGCTGTGGATGTGTATAATATGTGTGCATATATATATGTGTGTGTGGATAATTTGGATGTGTACCTGTTTATAAGAAGAGTAAGACTTCATCTCAGACCTACTCCAACTGACATTGGGAACTACTTAACCATGTAAACATTTATTCTCACAGAAATAACATCAGAAACCACTACGCCAGTTTATGAGGACTGGTATTTTCAGCCTCCTATAACACAGAAATGAAGTACAACTCACAACTGTATTTGCCTAATCTAATTTTAGCAATCTTAAATTTGGATATTTAGTCAAAACTAGCCATTCAAAGTGCCTCTACAGGTGTGAGAGAGAATAAGACGCATCTTGCTGTCTGTCTAGATGGTGACTTCAGTTGGGCTTAATTGTCTTGGAGGTGCCATATGTCTCAAAGGACAAGAAAGGAACCATAACCAGGTGGTTTGGACTAAACACTTGATATTTAGGTGACCAAAGGTCAGCGAGGCTTATCTGTCATAACAGCTCAGAGACTCAATATGCCTCGCTTTAAAGCTGAGCTAAGGGAACCTCATGAAGCTATGGTTATGGAGCATTTTCTGTTAAAGTTTGAGACAGGTGCAGTCTCGTGGTGAGAATGCCCTGTTCCCTTAAATGAAACACAAACATGCAGAGACATGAGCCCTTCCTGGTAGCTCAGAGAAACATTATGATAGAGAAATAAAGAAATGCTACGCACTGGGTTAAGAAAATTTATCATTTTATGAGACACATTTCAGAGGATGTGTGGGGCAGGCTGAGTGACTACTTTGCACCAGAGGATGGTTCAGGGCAGGATCAAGAACATCTCCACCACCTTAAAGGTCCTGGCCTCCATGAATACCTTCTTCCTCCATGTGAGTTCATAAGGTCCAAATTCTGCAAATTAAAACGTGAACCAGGATCTTCTGAGTTTCCTGTCAGGCTCTGGAAATCAAGGCCCAGGAGTCTGGAATTTTGACTCGTCATCTTCCCAGTGGGACTTAGGTGCTTAAGCCTCTTTAGAAATCTATTCCTCTGGACTTGAGCCACCAAAGCACTGAACTACATACATATTTTTGACAGGATACCATTGGCTTCCCTATGCTATTTGCATTTCATGTTAAGTATAAGCTTAAGGGCCTTCTTGGCTTGGAGTCTGCAAAATAATTCTCCTGAAGCCAAATTCTCAATAGCAGACTGTCATATGGGAGGGACGCTCCAGCTCTGGATGTCCAACTTTATCCCATCATATTTGGTGTCAGAGGCCTTCTCACTTGCAAAGCAAAGCACATAATACATAGGAACAGGGGCCGTTGACATGCCTGGTATTTTATCTTCTCTATCTTTAAGAAAGGGATATTAGTCCTTACTTTTCAACCTCAGACGGTTGTTGTGAAGATTAATTAGTTAATGCTTTTACAGCAGAGTGAAGATGTAAAGTGCTACTATATAAAAGTATTATTAAGTGCCTGCAGGGTCTTGCTGTCTAATGTGGCTGAATGGGAGAGGCTCTGAACCATGGAGATTAGGCAATTTTAAAATAGCTCTTTTCAAATTGCATTATTTTTAACTCTTTGTTAACAAGTAATATCCTCTCAACGGGGGTTGGAAATATTTACCTCATTCATTGTCTTTTTCTATTTTCTCTAACACTCAGTTTAAAATAAACACACATGGCCTAGGGTTTTATCTGCATACAGAGTTGTATTGGCTTAAATGAAGGTGTGACTTTACACCAATTTCACTTATCCTAATCCTTTTATTTCAATTTTAAATTAATCTTATTTCACTTTGGCATAATCTGATTCAGAACAAGTTTATGATAAACTGAGATAAGCCACCCTAAAACTGAAATTAATGTGTCCACACAGGGATTTGCTCCAGTTTAACCAAGGCTATGAATGTGCACACAAGTTATTGTGGCATAAGCTAGAAAATTAATTTATAGCTTGCAAATGATTAAGCAGTACCTGCTAATGCACTTACCCCTCAGCCCCTCCTCTCCAAAAGCCTTAATTTTCATCAAAAGATAATCTACCTCCAATTATTGCCCTTTTTAACACAGGGTAAAAACACGCAGATGTTAAATACTGTGAAGAGGTAATGACTTGGTATATGTCCAATATGAACTGGAGGAAGATGGAAGATATTTGAGCAAGGAGTATTCCAGGGACTGGGCTGCAGCCCTCTGCCTTACAGGAATGACAGAGGGGATGGAGGGGAAGAGGTTACCATCCAGCCTGGTGGTGTGACTGTAACCTCTAAGAAGCTGCAAATTCACTCTCCTTGTTCAATCTTATTTATGTGTCTCTGTGCTGCTTTGGCTGAGTTACATCCATGCAAATGTGTGCATAGACACGCTCTGAATTGCTGCTGTCCCAATGAGTCACTATTACCCTAATCAGAATGGTGGCATTCAATGCTGCTTTTGTCTTAACACATGTAATTGCACAACTAATAGATTGATGGGTGGTTGATGGAAACTCAAACGCATGCAGAGGTGTTAACAGAAAGGGACAGAATGTAGCTTGTTCTGTTAAAAAAAAAAAGTAATCAAAGAAAAAGAGAAATTAAGGAAAAATAAAAAATAGAAGAAAAATAAAAAATAGAAGAAAAATTAAAGAAATAAAAAAATCCCCTTCATTTCTTGTGCCAATATTATAATAGAAATGCTACGGATAACATTACAGAAAACAGTGACATTTCATTTGCGTCTCTAATTTTGGATAATATTGGGTCAAAGTATTTGACATAAAACACTTCTAAGGAATCAAAATTGGACTGCATGTGAAAAATCTATATTTTTCAACACTGTATTTTTACTTTTCCTTAAGTAACCCACATTTGTAGTTACTTGCTTTAGTTACCTAGCTGTCAAATACTAATGAATGTGATTAGCAAAATAATTGTTTTCCCTTTAACTTAAATTTTTATTTTATTCAAAATAGACTGAAGATTTTATAAAATAATAAACTAAATTTATGCTCACAAACCCTTATTTAGAAACTTAAGTGAGAACCTTATTTAGCAAAGATCACAAGCACATGTTTAAATTGATCCTGTTTCAGGAATGTGCTTAAGTATAGGCTTTAATCTGATTAAATATGTGTTTAATGTTCAACACATGTTGAAATGCTTTGCTGAATTGTGGCCTGATTTTCAAAAGTGTTAAGTACCTTGAACATCTCATTAAGGTCAAGAAAAGCTGCATGTGTTCATGGTCTTATGCATCAAGGCATTTTCTTACATGTTTAAATTCAGATTTAGGACCCTAGCCTTTTTTTTTTTTTTTTTTTTTTTTTTTTTTTTTTTTTTTTTAATTTTTTGTCTCAGTTTTTTTGGAAAAAAAAACAAAAACACTTTTGTTTA
>JANHGN010014925.1:0-13819 GCA_024605025.1 Megaceryle maxima | reverse complement strand
TCAGGGTCTCTCAGAGTATTTTACATCTACCATTACATATATGTTACAATATTCAGAATAAACATCTTAGGACAATATCTGGCAATACAAAATACTTATGTAAATTTTTTAGGTTAATTTTTAGAAATAATGCTATAAAAGACTAAACCTGTGAATTCAAACTGTTTTAATAATATCAGGAAATAAACTTGTTCCTTATTTCTTATATATTTAGGATGCCTATAAGGAAACTCTTCCTTTGGGGGAAACATGAGATCGGGTTCCTACATTTATCAAGGTCTGCCAAAGTTGATGCAAGACTACAGCAGGAGCTGAAAAGAGCTGTTGACAACTTCTCTTGCCACATTACTATGGTTCCTTAAACATTTACTGTTTGAACAGTTTGTTCAACCTTGGAACTCTAACGAGGGAATAGAATATGCATTAAAAGAGCTGATAGACAGAAATTCCCTTGCAAAAATCCCAGCTTTTCCTCCTCTCTCTCAGTTTGAAGAAGGCTGGTTTCATTTCAAGTATTTGGATGGGGACAAAAGTGTGGGAAACTAGTGCAAAAGCATATTTTAAGAAATACATAAACCCAAGAAAATTGAGATTTTCCAAATTTAAGCTGTTCTTTGGACTGTGAACTTTTTTTGAAGTCAAATAAAGTTCTGACTAATATTTGATACTCCATGTATATTGCATCAGGATTTCTCCCTGCTGTGACTCCCTGTCTCTCAGTGAAAAACACATAGTTTTTATGTTCTTATGCACACTGTCCCTTTTTGCTTACATGGTGGACTACTGACAGGATAATCCTTTGGCCAGGCTTTCTCCATCCCTTCTGCCTCCAAGGACCCATGTAAACAAATAAAGATGCTTTACATAGCCTGTATTTATGGACACCATTGCAACTCAAGATAAGAAATAAGAAAGAGGTCAGGCAATTGTGAGGCCTCCCTTCATCTTCTCAAATCCTTTGTCCACACTTTTGTTCATCTTTCCCATCTCCCTTGCCCCCGTGACACATCTCTGTCTCGTTGCTTGGTAACCTCCCAGCACTGCTGTGCATGCCTACATCAACCGTTCCCTGCTCCCCCTTCCACTTGCTCAAAACACCAAGAGATAGTTTCAAATCAGATGAGAATTTCTTCTCTCTGCTTCTGACAGACAACATAAATTCAGAGTAAATGTTGAAAGCTCTGTTAGAGGGTAAATTCTCAGTTAAAAAAAAAAAAAAAAAAAGAAAGGAAGATGCACGTTTGGAAAGAGTTGATTAACAACACAGAGCTTCTCTACAGCGATTATTTCAAATAGTCGATGAAAACCCAGCAACTCTTAGGGAAAAAGAAACCAAAAAAAGGTAAAGAAAAAAGGTTGGAGAGATAAATAAATTGTTTATTACTTGGATAACACCAGTGGTTAAGGATCCAGCAGGTTATGAAGCCTTAATAATCTAGCTATCACACACCAAAAATAAAACTAATCTTCTCCTGGAGACACAGCAGTCTCAGAAGATTGTTGAATGTCTTAAGCATCAGGATGTTGTCTTACTACAGGACACTGTATCTCCCCTTTCTTTTTTTTCAGATTAAATTGGAAGCTTCTGATGCATTTGATGCTTGCTGTTGGTATTCATATAATTATTGAAAATTATAGCTGAGTATATTTCTTTCGAGGACAGCTTTTAAATCGCATATTTAAAAGGAAAATGGCAGGATTGAGACACCTGTAGGTGGAAGAGGGATTTTGAGTCTCTGAGCAACTTGAGTATTGAAATTAGACATTTTAACAGAGCAGGTGCTTCCAGATACCAATCAGATCCAGGTTGGAGGAAAACATAGTTTTGGACTGAGCTGTCTCCTGTGCCGAGGGTGCTGGAGCTGGCTGGAATCAGTTATGTTCAGCACAGGACAGCCAGCCCCTGATGACCTCCTGAATTGCGCCTCTAGAATGGGATCTATTTTCAGAGTAAGACAATGGGATTTTGGCACCGGTGTAAACAATTCTGCATACTCTATCTAGGACTGCATGCCCTCATTAAAGTCAGTAGAAACCTAGTAAATGGTTTCCCCATCACTCAGCTGACCAGGCAGGAGGCACTTATATTAGAGAAGCTGAACTGCAGTCTGAGCTCCATTGGCTGTATTGACCACAGGCTTGATTCTGCATTCCATGGTATGCACCAGAACCATCTCTTAAGCTTGAAGCTGTCTTGTGTCACCTCCAGCTGCGTCTCCCAAAAGATCTGGGTCTCACACACAATTTGTCACTGTTGCCAACTGCATGGAGATGCCTTAAATAATCTACAGATGAGAGATCTCATTTTTAGGTAGTACCATATATGTATGTTTGAACTCAGATTCCTGTGATGTTTAATTGGAGCTTGGACATCTAGCAAAACCATTACATACAGAAGGCTAAATTCAGCTGAATCAATCTGGAAAAGAATTGCACTCTTATTTTTCATCTGTTTCTTAGGGTTTTTTTCATCAGTCTGCATTCTATCAATTGCATTTGTGCAGTGAAACTGTAGAGACATTACAGAATCCAGCTTAGAGAATAGGAAGGCACCCTGCAGGATTTATGGGACATAAATTGCATGGAATTCAGCAGTAATTAGAGGTAAAGGAAGGGGAGAATGACTGGTGTTCCAGTAATGACAATGAAATCTCTGTAGTGGGATGGGTCTATGCTTTTATACATATATATATATGTATGTATTATATACCTTCTTTTAAGTTCCAGAACAAGATCAAAACCTACATTCCTTTTCATATTCAAGTTTGCTCCCAGAAAGTCCATGCTGCAGCTCAGCCACCTCAAAAGTAAGACCAAGTCATCTCTATTTCCTTCCTTGGTCAGTAAGGAAGTTCTACCTTCACTGCCCTCCTAATTTTCTTACATTTCATAGACCGTTTTTAGGAAAATTCATCCTTACTCCCTCCCGCCCTCTTTCTTCCTTTACTTTGTGAAAAAGACACACATGCAAACCCAAACGGTGGACATGACTTTTCTTTTTCAGAAAACAATTATAAAATGAAAACCCACAAGGGAGAGGGGAAAGCAGAAGGACAAACAATATTTCTTTTGTAGGTTTTTTTGATTAAAAGCGCCGACAGCAACTTTACCTGAGGAAAGCTGTATTTTACAGAGCACCTGTCGAAACACCATATGCTTATAGGCTTTCTCCTTCTAAGTTTCTGTGTTTTTCTAAAAAAGGAGCTTTGATTGTTTCAAACTGTTCCTGTATCTCATGACATTAATTCTAGGTGGCACCATGTGAATGTCATTAAAGTTGTGGAAGGACCAAAAGATGCAAGAGTATAAAAAAAAGTCCCTTTTTTTTTCCAGAGAAATGAAATGATTCATATCTCATCAATTATTCCACTGGGGGATTTTTGGCCTGAGTAGAAAAGACCTCCTTTTTGGAACATATGTGTGAGTCAAACTGCAATAAGAAGAAAGCACGTCTCAGTAATTTAGTTTCAATTACTCATTTATATCAATAAAAAAATACTGTAAACAATGCAGTTGGATATTTTCTTTTGTAGCAATGTGCCAGGATAGCTGAATATAAGCTGGGATCTGTCTGATATATCTCATCTATGCTTTTATGATTTTCCAAGGAACAATATACGTCTTGTGTTTTGGATAAGAACAATATAATAATGTAAGAACATTATAAGAACAATATAATCTAATGGTTCTTCCGCATTAACTTAATGAGGAAAAAGAAAATCCCAACATCTTCTTTCCCCAACTAAATTTGATACGTAAGGATAAATTGACTCTGCAGACTGCAATGGGATAAGAATAAATTGCAGCGCATTTCACCCTCCCAAATTTCCTGCCGTATTTAACAAGCTCCACACTGACAAAACCAAGAATTAATATGGGCTGACAAGCTGATGGGAAAGAAATTGTCTAGCTGAAAATGACATCATGAGCATCTCTGTTCTGTGCAACTGATAAAATTTTTCATCTGAAGTCTTTTCCTATTATCTGCATAACAAAATGTATTATACTTAACCAAACTAATTCCACAATGAAATCCTAAGCAATAAAACAAAATTTTTCTCGTGTTCTAAAGGCAGTTTACTTGGCTGAAAAAATGGAAGGAAACGTAAACTTGGGATATTTCTGGAAGATATTTGAAAACTAAAGAGGAGAAAATTATTTTATTTTCTGAGAACAGCAAAAATTAATTAATTATAGTTTAAAAGATCAAGCATCTTGCTTCCAAACTTAGTGGCAAAAATCCCCAGAGACATAAAGAGTGGCTGTACTGGTTCAGAAAACTGTCCATTTATTCCTCCAATTTTTCACCCACAGCAGAAAATAATCAGTAGTAATGTAGCAGTAATCTACTTAAAGTAAAACTTGGTCTGCTTGAGCAGGTCCAGAGGAGGGGCCACAAAAATCACCAGATGAATGAACAGCTCTCTTTGGAAGAAAGGCTGAGAGTTGAAGTTCAGCCTGGAGAAGAGAAGGCTCTGGGGACACTTCTTTGTGGCCTTTCACTGCCTCAAGGGGGCCTGTAAGAAAGTTTGGGACGATCTTTTTAGCAGGACCTGTTGTGATAGGACAGAGGGGTAATGGTTTTAAACTAAAAGAGGGTTGATATAGATTAGATATAAGGAAGACATTTTTTACAATGAAGGTGGTAAAACACTGGCCCAAGTTGCCCAAAGAGGTGATAGATGCCGCATCCCTGGAAACATTCAAAGTCAGGCTGGATGAGGCTCTGAGCAACCATATCTAGTTGAATATATCCCTGTTCATCACAGGGAGGACTGGAATAGATGACCTTTAAAGGTCCTTTCCAACACAAACTATTTTCTGATTCTCCACAACTAAATCCTCACCTGACAGTAGTCAGCAGAACTTCATTGCCTCTGGAACAATAACATACAATGGATAAGAATTTGATACACAGATTTTTTTTTTTTTTCCTTTAATTAGACTTTCTTCTCCTTTCATCTTTCATCTTCTCCCTCATTCCCATCTATATGTGCTTCCCCTATATGAATAAAAAAACTCTTGAATATTCTAGCCACATTTCCAGTGTTCAACTGGTTTTAAAGTTAAGCAATATATGTTCAGCCAGCCTTATTTCCAGACACTACTCCCTCCTTCCCATCAAAATAATGACTTTCTATTTCAACAACTCATTTCAAAACCAGATGGATTGCTCTCTACTACATGAGTGAATGTATTCTTGATCAGAAAGTGGCAATCATTGAATACATCATGTGTAATGACACCAGGGAGGGAATTGTTCTTCATTCTGCCCAGCGAAGCATGTTGGAACACCTGTTTCCTATCTTGAAAATGTTTACGACAACTGCCAAAGAAGTTAGTGCTGAAACAGCATCATAAAGCCAAGTTATCCTGCCTGGCCACCTGTTGGAAAAAACCCCAAAACTGCTGAGGCAATTCCAAACCTCAGCTGGTCCCATGGATGCTACACCCCTCCCTGCCTATGGGGAGGGAGATGTCTTATCAATGAAAAAGTCTGCTATTTGAAGAAAAGGAAAGCAGAAAGGGAAAAATTCTAGTTTATCAAAAGATTTCTGTCATGGTAAAAAGCTTCTTTTGCTGGGCAAAGTTCAGAGAAAAATCAGAAGTGAATCTGAGAACTGATACATTTGAAGGCAATAATGGGAGCTCCATTCCTTGCAGGTGGAAATCATATACTCTGAGTCTGAGCTACAGTCAGAAATGGGATTCCAAAAGCTTTCTTAATACAGGTCTGCACATCTTGGATGTTACTGACTACGTTAACTAACTGCCCATTATCAAACTCAGAAGTGGACACCTTGAGTCAGAGTCCTAATCCCCATACTGACCAAGAAACACATTGTATGTAGAATGTGTAAGAAAAACTCACTGTTGCTCTTAAGGTGAGATGAGGTCATTACCCCTGCCACTTTATGTGTTTTCCTCCCAAATGGATGAAAAATAAAGACTGGCCATGGAGAATTCCACTAGCTCTGGTGATGAAATTAAAGCTGTAGAAACAACTGCATTTTTGGTCTGTTCAATGAGTTGGAATGTAAAAGAAGAAAAAACTTTGATTGATTTCAAACTACAGTATTCAACTTTTCTTATGAAAAATTGAACTCCTTTGCACCGGAACTTTGTACCAATTCACAAATCAATTTGTTGTTTGATTTGTTTGTCCTTTGTGTTTATTAAAATTTAAAATATTTGTCAAATATTGAGAATATTTTTCATTATTTCTCAGATAAGATACCACCGATTTTTCAACTTTCTGTTGACTCAATTGTTTTAAGAAAAAAATTCTCTAACCTAGACAAACTCAGGACTTCACACATAGGTTTTTCCTGAGATCATTATGAACAATTCTTACATTTAAAACAGCTACTTCTGTACTAAAATTTCTGTAAAATGAGGATTTGGGATCCTGGGCTTCAGTTACTACTGGCAGGTGCTAATGTTGCATTGAGACCACCATATAAAGAGAGGAATCAGTTGTTTAGAAAGATCAGTTTCACAACTGAGTGTACTTAGAACTTTTGTGAGAAGTTTTCAAAATGTTTTGATAGTGTTTATCATACTGTAAGACAATAAAACTTAGCTGTCACAAGGAACTGCGAGAAACTCAAACCAAAGATAGAATATTAGGAAACACATTTTTTTTTTTTTTGTGCCTGAATTCAGTAAACTAGTAATTCTTTTTCTAGAAGTGGTGTGCAGGTTTTGTCAAAGAAAATTATAAATCAGAATTAATCTCAGCCTGAAAGTGATTATTTTTCAACTTATTTTTCATCATGTGATTGGTTTTTGATTATTACCCAACTCTTCCCTGGATCTCATAGCATCAATAGGCCAAAATAAAAATATCTTCCTCGTATTTTACAAATTGCACCCATTTTACAGATGAGGAACTGGATCTCATATACATTGCTCAGTGTGAGGCAACAAATGCATTGCTAGATTTAAAGAATACTAAATCCATGCCTTAATTACAAGTCAAAATTACACAGAGCTTAAAGGAATGTGCCAAGTGATTCTGGTAGGGTATGTAGCTTTGATTTAGCTGTGTTGATTGCACTGATACAGTCAAGCAAACAAAGGCAACAAAGCGAAATAAAACAAAAAAACCATATCTAGTAAACTAACAGATGGTAAATAAGAAGCAAAGTAGTAATGCAGGGAATTTCACCACACTCCACTGGGAACTCAACTCTTAGAAATATCACTTCATATGGAGAGTTCATGAGAAAAGGCTTTACAAATCATTCCGAGTATATATTTATTAGGGCTTAGTTCCCAGTCATGTCACCTATTGTGTTGTGGAATGATCTTAGAAGAAACATGATAGAAAAATTATTGCTTAGAATATTTTGAGATGAGACTGGACTGATCCTGAAGAAAATATATTGTAGAGAGTAATGTTTCCTTTAAAGGGAGATAGACTAGCTGATCAACAGGACCTCTCCCCCACCTCTTTCTTCTCTGCTTATATTTGTAACCTTCCTTCATTTTTTCTTCCTTTTTCTGCCTTTCTATGATAATTATTTGAAGTTTATAAATATGTAGATGAATGGGTACAGGATAATAATAATTAATATTATTATTTATAATAAATAATGGGTACAGGAAAAACTCCTACTTTTATCCAGAGTATCGTACCCTATTTTACTACCATGCTGTGTACCCATCTAAGACACAGAAAGATAAAAATCGATCAGTTTGCAAAGTTGGAAGGGGACAAAAGCATAAGGAAGCATTTCTGGTTTTAAAGAAAACCTTTCAAAAAAGTTTCAAATTGAGTATTTCAAATGAAATTCAAAATTTTAATATGGAAGTAGAAAAAGTGACATCATGGCAAATACAACAGTGTTCAGTGGCCAAACTCCTCTCCCTTGACTATTCCATACACAGGTCTAATACAAAGTCATCCATCAGCAAGGATGGAAGTGTGGTGTGTGAGTTTGCTAGAAGAAAAATGAACTGGGGTAACTGGAATTTGTAACTGTCAGTAATATGGCCATTTCTGATTTGTTCTTTTGTTGGTGATGAGGCACAGATGTGAAGATCCAGGCTTGGTATGTCTATCGAGTAGGTACTTGTTATTGGCTGTTGGTCTTTGATGTATGAGTTACCAGAAATGCTGAGCATGGTATTGACTGGACACTTCTTCTCATGAACTGGCACCTTAGTCTTTAGTGTCAGCCAGTTCATTAGACAAAATGAGTCTACTTCCACCCAATCTCTTATTAAAATAGAACAATTGTCTGGTTATGTGTTTCAAACTGTGAAAGACTGTCAGTGCACAGGAAACTGAAGACTTCATTATGTGATGAAGGAGCAGTGAGTTCAAGTCACTGACAACTTTTATGGATACTGGGTCCTCTGCCCTTGGCATTTCAGAAGGAAATTGGTGAGAAGGTGCCTACAAGAAAAAAAATGAAGTTGAAAATCTGAATCTCTCAATGGGACGAAGGAAGAAGTTAGTGCTGGACTGATTTGCATTTGTAGTGTTGAATAAAAAAAAGTTAAAAAAAAAAAAAAGAACACCTCTGAGAATGATATTAGGCAGTTAAGTAAGAAAATCCTGACACTGGACCCCATTTCCACCATCTTTAATTGGCTACTGAGAATTTGTGGTGTGAGATGGGTTTCATTGCCCTGAAAAGAACTGGAATGCAAATGTTACCTGGAATTAAAGAATGCTATTTGGTATCTCTCATTACAGAGATCTTAAAACACACTCATTAAATTTGTTCACTTTGAGCTTTTTTTTTCCTTGAATAAAGACTGAAACTTCTAACAGGAAACACTTATTTTTGGTATCACCAGTATGTATAGACCGTGGTGCATAGCTTAAATAATTGCAAGGCGTCAGGGCATGACAATACAGTGCCAGAGCTGCTGCAGCCAGATGGAATTTTATTCTGTCACAGCTACTGGTTCTCACCAAACACATGAACACCTTATACAGACCATCATTCCCAATGACCAGTGAAGGCCAGGGATGCTGTATCATCTCAAAGAGGTCATCATGCAAATAAATCTTTGGTGAATATTGTTTAGACCTCAACAGTTTATCATCACAAGATTATACTGCTTAATTTGCATTTATCATCACTACAAGAGACCTAGAATGAGAGCTAAAGTTATGTTTGCAATATAGCCAGGTTCCTGTTACACTTCCCCTGAATCCATGCCACTCCACTGGAGCTCCTCATACTACTGGAATCCCATAATAGTTTAGAAAGAGTCTTGAAATTAGGTGAAAGCTATCATTATTTTCCAAAACCACACATGAACGCACATTCTTGCAGCTGGCAGAAGTGTCACTGCCGGCTGCTGGATGAAAGTGGGAGGTGACCCCTGATGGATGTTACAGTGTAATTAGAGCACTTGTAATTATAACAATAAAGTTAACATTTTTGTAAAGCAGTAACAGTTTGATTATGAACATGCTAAGTATTTTATTTATGTATCATTATCCGTGATCTGCAACTACCAAGCTGTAGGAGAATTTCAGGCACTTTTCATTTGAATAATTGGAGACTTGCTGTTATATGATTGATTCACAGCTTTTTGAATCCTGAATATTTTGTTGGAGAGGAGTGTGCGTGTTGTTGCTGCTTCTAGAAAAAGAACATATATCTGTAACTCTTTAGATAAAATTAGCAAAGCACTTTCTGACATTGGCTGAGTCTTTCTGACATTGGCTGAGTTTTTCAGCCAGTAAAACTTTAGATGTCATTGTTTCCTCTACAGTCAATTGAACATCAGTCACTACAGTCTAGAGTGGGAAGATCATAGATTTGTAGAATCATAGAATCATAGGCTGTTAGGGGTTGGAAGGGACCTCTAGAGATCATCGAGTCCAACCCCCCTGACAAAGCAGGATAAAGATAACATAGGACCCATAAGGATCATTGAGTCAAACTCACTCCTCCTTACAGGATTGCCTAAAACTCAACCATATGACTGAGCATCATCCAGGTGCTCCTTGAACTTGGACAGACTTGGTACCATGACAACTTCCCTTGGGAGCCTGTTCAAGTGGCCGACTACCCTCTCAGTGAAGAACCTTTTCCTAACGTTCCATCTGAACTTCCTCTGATGCAGCTTCATTCCTTATCCTTGTGTGCTATCGCTGGTCACCAGAGAGAGATCAGCACCCCTGCTTCTGCTGCTCCCCTTGAGGAATATGTAGACTGCAATGAAGTCTAGAAGCTGAACAAACCAAGTGACCTCAGCCAGTCCTCTTAAGTCTTGCCCTCGAGGCCTTTCACCATCTTGGTTGACCTCCTCTTGACACAGTCTAATAGTCTAATGTCCTTCTTACACTGAGGTGCCCAAAACTGCATGCAATACTTGAGGTGGGGCTGCACCAGTGCAAGATGACTCAGGTCATCTAATAGCCTTGTAGGGTTTGACTCTGCTGCACTTCTCCAACAGAAGTGTTGGTGCCATTTGAGAACCCTCTTGTCCACACAACACTTTCATAGATCTGGTGAATGGGATACAAAACCTGCAGGAGACCGATGCCCTTCTGGAGAAACTGGCAGGATATCTGAGTGCAGTGAAATGGCTGCAGCACTGGACTCCTAAGAAGCACCCACCCAGTATGTGTAACGCAGTAAACAACCAACGTCAGAAGATCCTGGTGAAATGAAATCATTCACTTATCAAAAACTGTAGGTGAAACAACGGCATCTAAAGTTTTACTGGATGAAAAATGGTGAAATTTAAAAAAAAACCCGCTGCCTGTTCCTATTATATGAGTTCATTCACCTGCTCATTCACCCCAGGTACCTTCTTGAGCTTCTCTTAAGACCATATAAGCTGTGCTCATGTCTACATAGGTTGATTTAAAAAAACTGGGTGCCATGTTACTCATGGCTCAAATCCAAGGTGAACCATGTTGAAAAGGATGGTTTAAAGTTGCCAAAGGAAGATCTCAGAAAACTTCACTTCTGAAAGGCTTTCAAGTTTTCTTCACGGTGACTGTTCACAAGTGAAGACAGAGTGTATTCCACTTGCTAAAACTGTCACAATTTCTTTTATTCTCAGAAAGGAATATAGTTGGAATAAAAAATCAGAATTCTAAATTCTGACCAACTAAGGCTCAAAACCAAGTAGCATTAAATTTACCAGTTCCACAAAACATTGTGACTGTGGTGCATCTACGTACAATGTGTAATTATTAAGGCTGAGCTTATTAAGCACATTTGGAAATTGGCTGAATTGCTTGATTTGGTAAAAAATTACATGCTACATTTAATCAGCCATCCTTTAAGGAACAAATGTCATTAAACACCACTTAATTAGCTGTTCCTACATCCCCACTGTGTGAAAAATTGTATCCTTGATGACTACAAAACATTTTTAAGGTCAAATGTGGTGAATAAAAATATCATTGAATGCCCTCTGGTAATAGTCTACATAAAAGTGCAGCTCATTTGCATTAATTGAAAAGATTAGTTCTGTATCACAGTTAATCAGAATCTGATGCCTGTACTGTACAGATGGAGAAGACCTTATATAGTTAAGCTTACTTTTTTTTTTTTAGTTGTTTATAAGTCTGTTCATTTGTCACGGTGGATAGATATGAAAATACCTTCTTGCACTATTAGTTTAAGATTCCTGCTTTTTACATACACCATGTTTGGAGAGAAGAGAAACAGAAAGCAAAAAGACGGGAACTGACCACTTTGAAAAAAAATAATTTTGTTTGGTTTTCTCTGTTTTTTCCCCTCTGTAACTAACATGATTTCTCCTTCTGCATCTGCATGAGATCTGATATCCATCTCACTCTTCTCACTCACTCACTCAAGCCTTTCCTGCCTATTTCCCCTCTCCTTGCTCCTCCCTGCCACTATGTAATGTGCAGTGTCCTGTCCCTGAGACTCCAGCCTGGTTATTTCACTAAGAACTCTGAGAGTTACTGCTTTTTAGAAGAGGTATGTCAAGAGCAGTACTCTTGGCAAGCTCCAGTGAAACAAGCGAATAATCTGAATCACTGGTGTCATCCCCTGGTGTATAGGAATAAAAAAAGGAAAAAAAGAAAAAGAGAAGAAAAAGGTGAGATGTGAGGATAAGATTTTATCTTTAGATAGGAAGCTGTGGCAGGTGTTGTGGCTTGTGACAAAGATTTCATCTGCTCCCTAAGCAAACTGTGGGAGGGATGTCAGCATGAAACCTGGCAAGGACTGCAGCATAGAGCCTAGCAGACCTGCAGACAGTCAGATTTCCTTAGATAGTAAGAATGAGTTCAGTATCACCTGAAAATTGTACTGATCCAAGATTTCACTGTGACATTTGGATTCACAACAAGACCATTTTTCTTCTGGATATATTCCTAGAGACATAAGCACTAGGACAGTGAGCTTGCCAGGCATATTTCATGGAAGAGTTCTCCCTGTTGCAGATACTCAGGGGCTCTATTTCTCTTTTGAGATAGAAGTAGATGAAAATGTAGGAAAAATTATTTTACTCCACCTTAATGTCTCCTGTATTTTGGAATTCTACAGGGTTACTTTAGTAAACTTTGGTATAAACGCCCCAAAAACCCCAACCCTCACACCCTGCAGTATTACTTTAAATTAGGCTTTGCAATACCCATGGAGTTCATGACATTTGAGGTTACATTGGTATGTAAGACTTTAGCAGCAGTTCTGTAGGGTGGAGCAAGGGCTGTACCAGCCTGGCTCCATGTTAGGGACACTCATGGCACAGCAGTGTTTCTCAGAGGGCTCTGCCTCTTCCCTTTCCATCTCTTCTGCTACTTGATCAATGAAACAAACCTTGTTTTGCTTCTGCTTAATGGACTGCAAATACGTTTTTTTAGTGGACAAATATATCTGAGGAGATCAAGCAGAGAGAGTGTTTTGGGTTTTTTCTATAAAATTAGAATTGTTAAGGTTGGAAAAGACCTCCAAGATCATCAACTACAACCTTCTTCCCAACACATCCATGACCACTAGACCATGTCCCAAAGCACCTGATCAATTCATTTTTGAACACCTCCGGGGATGGTGACTTGCCCATTTCTCTGGGCAACCTGTTCCAACACTTAACTACTCTTTCAGCAAATAAATTCTTCCTCATATCCAATCTGAACTTTCCCTGGTGCAATGTGGCCATTTCCTTTTGTCCTGGCATTAGTTACCTGGGAGAAGAGACCAACACCCACCTCACTCCAACCTCCCTTCAAGTGGCTGTAGAGAGCAGTAAGGTCTCCTCTCAGCCTCCTCTTCTCCAGACTAAAACTGTGACAATGAAGTGATTCTCTGTATCTGGGATAAAGTACTGAGTGTTTTGTCATGGTGTATAAGTGGTGTCTGCATCTCACAGGATCTTTAAAAGATGGATTTGTGGCAGTTTCCTTCTTCTTGTTGTAGCTTCTCATGATTTCTTCAGTTTTAAGCACAGTTAAAGGATACAGATGAAATAACCAAAATACTTCATTTTAAAGCCTCAAACACTGGAATGGAACAGACTTCCTAGGGAGGTGACTGATGTCCTAAGCCTCTCAGTGTTTTAAGAGGCATTTGGACTATACCCTTAATAACATGGTTTAACATGGGCATGATAATGCCCTGCATTGGCCAGGCAGTTGAACTAGAATGTTGTAGGTCCCTTCCAACTAAAATAGTTTAATTCTAGTCTAGTTTAATGTGTTAATGTAATTGCAATGTCTGGGAGAAGAACAATAACAACAAAAAAGAGCTGCTACAAAAACCTCTGTATTTTCTTCGTAAATCCATAAAGCAGAATTAAAAAGGAAAAAAAAAAAAAAACAACAAAACCAATACACCAAACCCCCCCCCAAAAAAACAAACAAACA
>JANHGN010014924.1:66474-78323 GCA_024605025.1 Megaceryle maxima | reverse complement strand
TGGTGACAGAGGACACAAAGAAGGCAGAGTTACTAAATGCCTTCTTTGTCTCTGTCTATACTGCTGGAGACTGTCCTAAGGAGCCCCTGACATCTGAGGCACCAGACGATAGCATGACAAAGGAGTCTTCCCTTGTTGATGAGGACTGGGTTAAAGAACAGCTGAGTAATCTGAACATCCATAAGTCCATGGGCCCTGATGGCATGTACCCATGGGTGCTGAGAGAGCTAGCACAGGTCATTACCAGACCACTCTCCACCATCTTCCATAAGTCATGGCAGACAAGAGAGGTGCCTAGAGACTGGAGGAGGGCAAATATCACTCCAATCTTCAAAAGGGGTGAGAAGGAGGACCCAGGCAACTATAGACCGGTAAGCCTCACCTCCATCCCCGGAAAGGTAATGGAGCAACTTATCCTAGGTGCTATCCTTAGGCATATCAAGGACAAGGGGATCATTAGGAGCTGTCAGCATGGTTTTACCAAGGGGAGGTCATGTTTGAACAACCTGACAGCCTTTTATGAGGACATAACCAGGTGGATAGATGATGGTAGAGCAGTGGATGTGGTCTATCTTGATTTCAGTAAGGCATTTGACACTGTCTTCCACAGCATTCTTCTGGCTAAACTGAGGCAGTGTGGTCTGGATGATCAGGTAGTGAGGTGGATTGTGAACTGGTTGAAGGAAAGAAGCCAGAGAACTGTGGTCAGTGGGATGAAGTCTAGTTGGAGGCCTGTAACTAGTGGGGTCCCACAGGGGTCGGTGCTGGGACCAGTTCTGTTCAACATATTCATCAATGACCTGGATGAGGGCACAGAATGCACTATCAGGAAGTTTGATGATGACACCAAGCTGGGTGGAGTGTCTGACACACCTGCCGGCTGTGCTGCCATTCAGCGAGACTTGGACAGGCTGGAGGGTTGGGTGGGAAGAAATTTAATGAAATATAACAAGGGCAAGTGTAGAGTCTTGCATCTGGGAAAGAACAACCCCAGGTATCAGTATAAGTTGGGGACAGATCTGTTGGAAGGCAGAGAAGGGGAAAAGGATCTGGGGGTCCTAGTTGATGGGAGGCTGACCATGAGCCAACAATGTGCTCTTGTGGCCAAGAGGGCCAATGCCATTCTGGAGTGTATTAAAAGGGGTGTGGCTAGTAGGTCTAGAGAGGTTCTCCCGCCCCTCTACTCTGCCCTGGTAGGACCGCATTTGGAGTACTGTGTCCAGTCCTGGGCCCCCTAGTTCAAGAGGGACATAGAATTGCTTGAGAGAGTCCAGTGCAGAGCCACAAGGATGATGGAGTAGAGCATCTCTCTTATGAGGAAAGACTGAGGGAGCTGGGGCTCTTTAGCTTGGGGAAAAGAAGACTGAGGGGTGATTTAATCAATGTTTATAGATTTATAAAGGGTGAGTGTCAGGAGGATGGAGCCAGGCTCTTCTCGGTGATGCCTGATGACAGGACAAGGGGCAATGGGTGGAAGCTGAGGCATAGGAAGTTCCATGTAAATATGAGGAGGAACTTTTTCACTGTGAGGGTGACAAACATTGGAACAGGCTGCCCAGGGGGGTTGTGGAGTCTCCCTCTCTGGAGATATTCAAAACCCACCTGGATGCGTTCCTATGTGATCTGGTCTAGGTGATCCTGCTCTGGCAGGGGGGTTGGACTGGATGATCTTTCAAGGTCCCTTCAGGCCCCTGATATTCTGTGATTCTGTGAAAAACCTCCTAGAAAAGCAGGTATGAATTAGGAATGAATTATATAATCAGGAATGAATTCAGGAATTATATATTCAGGAATTAAGTATATATTTTTTGGATTATATATCTAGGTGAATCTATGCAGTGCATCTATGGATGATATCAACTGTTGTAATGCAGTAGCTTCTATCATTATATTATATAGTTACATTTTGCATTTGTGTATGTCATGTCTGGGTGACATACCCAGACATGGATGAATGACTGAATCTTTTTTATAGATTTCCTTATCTTTAACTAGTCACCAATAATAAATTGTCATTAGCTATATAACACATACAATCAAAAATTATTATGGCATTTCTTTTAAGGAAAGTAGTGGGATGAAGAAAAATTATGACTCATAGTCACACAGTGATGCCTACAGTTAGGGTGTATTTTTGGTATCAGACTTGTATAGGCCTCTGCACAAATTCATAGCATAGTCCTATTACATAATGTAAGAGGCAAAAAATAATTCTCGTCTGAGAACAATGAGGAGCTGACATAAATCAGTCTTTTGTCTAATAGTACAGAAACCATGATGTTTGGTGAACAAATAGGAAATTGATATAATCTTAGGACTCAGTGCTCCTATCTCGTCTCATTTGCATTTTATTTCTGCTGTCTAGAGAAAACGGAATGCAAAAAAAATTTATTTCTCTGTGTAGTTAATGAAGGTGCTGAAGGAAAAAAGTCACAAAAAGGCTGCTGCTCCCATTCATACATTCATGTATGAGCAGAAGCCAGTGCATGGAGAGAGTAGGTAAATACACTAGACAGATTTTATGTGCTTCTGAAGCGGGCAAAAGAAGACTTAACCACATCCCACACATGTCCTCCATCAAAGCTGATTGCAGATTTGTTCACCACAGTATACTATCTTTCAAACAACTATTTACTTTTGTCTTTCCTCTCTCCCTTCTCTATCTCTGCTATATTTACCTCTCTTCCCAACAGTTACAAGGTGTAACTAAGTGGCTGAAGGAAAAAAAATGCTGTTCAGTCCTATCAATGGTCACAGACCAATGGTAATCAAGCTGTAATATTCACGTGTACTGTTAAGCTAGGTCTTTGATTTTGAGGCAAAAAAAAAAAAAAAAAGTAAGTCATGTCTCTTAAAGGGTATAAATATTTGCAATTTATGGAGGAATACTAGCTGAGTAAGAAAACTACTAAATATGTGCAACAATCACAAAATCAATTACCAATAATTAATCAATTAAAAGTAAAGGTACCTTTAGACTGGAGTATTATTGGCCTCTTTCTGGGAGTATTTAACAGTCATTTCAGTCTAAAGCTCTCTTTTCACCCAGCTTGATAATAAGAAGTAAATGTGAATACTTTATGCTTCTAAAATCAAATTCCTAGTCCAAAGTCACTTTTCACATTAATTGATGATGATTCATTCTGACATTCCTGTAAAAAATTCTGTCAAACACTATAAATTATTTTGAATTCTGACCTCTGTTGTTGAGAAAAGCAAGATAAGTCCTCTATTCTCAAATACAAAAAGAAAAAGGTAACAGAATGGTAAATTAATATATTTAATTAAAATTAAAAAAGAGTAAAAATATCACTTTTCTTAGTACATGGAAAACAATACCACATTTGGTGATACACAATTAATTCAAAATGCTATTTTACATCTTCTATAATGATTTTCCAGGAATGAAAATTTGTTTCTTAATAAATATGGTCATTAATCTGAGTGTCACTGACAGCAGAAGGAAGAGTGGGATACTTTAGCCATCTGGTTTAAAAAAGTATAACCAGTAATTTTTCACAGCTGTTTATTTTGCTTCTAAATGTTTTGATAATGTGTAGCTCATTTCATGAGACTTAGAATCAGAATGTCAGTTCAGGAGCCAGGCTCTCTCCCAGCTCCAACATGAACTTGCTACCCCACCTTGGGAAGATACATCCATCTTCTCTTGGGTGATAACAGAGAGTGTTTAAAGGTGTGTGAAACTTCATTCTGTGTTAGTGATACCCAGGCTAGTCCTGGGTTGTTTGATACAGGTGTACTGCATAATTCAGGGTCATGTGGTGATATTATCATGAATATCACTTTATCTTGGCTAAATATGTCTCATGTTCCCTCTTCTTCTAAGACAAGAGCCACAAAAATAAACACTATATTTAATGAGACAGAAATGTTAATTCTTGAAAAATCATCACCAAATATGACATTTTGAAGTTCCAGCCTCAAAAAAGGGTGGTATCAATTTCCACGTATTAAAAAAAAATTGCATACACTACACAGCTGTTGTACCTGATCTTTACAAGTAATGAAGCTAATTAGCCTTGGCACAGCAACACATAGACATTGTTACATTGCTTGGGTTGTTTCAGAGTAGCTCAGGTATACAAAACTGCACAGTTCAATTCAGACGCACTCAACAGGAATCAAATTCTCACTTCCCATACTCCAGTTCTTGGATAATGCCAACTCTGAAATGAAATAATGCCACTAATTAAAGAAGCATATTTAGCAGAAAGAAAAAGTCATTCTAGCAGACTGCAGTTGAGTAGAGAGGTGAAAGAAATGATAAGGACACAAACCTAAGTAAAATGTGAAAAGCATGTACCAAAATCACGCTTTTCATTTTAGATTCTTGTTCTATAGTATAGCTCAATATATCAATTTAAACAAGAAAACATAGATTTTCAGGTAGTATAGTAAATCCTGCAGCTACCATGAGGGTGAACACCAATCCAGCTGGCTGAGACAAAGGTGTGCTCACAGTCTTAAATATGATTTGTAATAAGTTTGGGGATTCTTTTCTTTCTTTCTGTTTTTTTTTTTCATGAGAAATTATTTTTTTCTCACACAGCATTGCCATGTTTTCTGGAACTTGGTCTCACTATAGAACAGGCAATGAGAGAAAATAATACATAAGTATGACAATCTTTTATCATAAATAATTTCTGTTTATATCACATACATGTGTATATTATATATTTGTTTTATCTCCACCTATTTTATGTCTACACAACAAATAAATATTGTTACAGTTATACTATCGTAAATGTTTTTATTGCTACTAATATTGTAATGGGACTAAGCAGTCTAGACATTTTCTGAACGTGGTCCCTAAATTCCAAGCATGCACAGGTATGTTAATCGTAAGACTGAAAAATTAGATTTTACTCCTGCCATCCCAAACCAAGTGGTGCATTTTTTCCTAGTATTCTATGTGGATTTCAATGGTACGTGGGAAACATTCAAACTGGGAATTCAAACTGGGAACAATTACCCATTTACTTTATGCGAGCAGATTTTCAGCAGATCCAACCAGCAGCGTGCTGTCTGGATCCAACACGTAAAATGGCTATGCCTAGTTTGTCTCCAAGGGTTTGTAAAACAGCTGTCAATGTAACCTTAAAAAGCAAAAGATAGAGACTTCTTGCTCTTAAAGACTCCTGTGGACTGGTACCAACAGCTGCAAGTTGCCACAGGCAAATAATCTGATCCCGCGTTTGGTATTTGGCCCGATATTGGACCATCAATAAATGATTTTTGGGTCGATAAAGGGCTCGGCAGAGCTCACCTGACGTAAACAAAATAGAAGTAGCAGAAGCGGATTTGACGCTAAACGCTTCCCTTCCTACACTACCTCGCCAGCAGGGTTTACGGTTAGTGCTGTGCCGGGTCGTGCTGCGTGATTCCCCCTGTAGCCGAGGAAACTTTAAGTCTGTGGCTATATATACTATTAGATCTGTGTAAACAGACGCAAAAGACAGTTTCTGGTTTTGTCTGTGGTTCTGTATTTTGTCCCCACGCGTAACATGAAAAAAAAAAGAAAAAAAAAAGAAAAAAGAAATAATTAAATACATAAATTAAGGTTTTCAGTGGAGCATGTCACCAAAATTCCTCTCTGCCTTGTATCTCAATCTTCTTCCTTTGAGCTTTATTGTTGTGAGAAATTCACTCCTACATTCCTTCTCGATGACGTGTCACAGCGATTCTGGCAACATTATCCCTGCTTTTGTGTTACAACCAAAATACATCAAGCCCTTCAGGCAGCAATCGTTATCAGTTTGTGAAACCAATCAGAAAACGCGGAGTCACGACTTTACAATAATGGGAAGGTTAAGCAATACAAGTAATTTTAATATGACCCAGTTTCCGCTTTAGTATTAGTATTTAGTATCAGGAATTATTAACGCAAAGAAGGAAAACATCTAAGCCAATTAAAATATGTGTTCTTCTAGGAAGAAGACCGACTGAAGTAGATACCTTTGTTGGAGCTGTGATATCTAGTTAATCCCGTATAATCGCGTAAGAGGAAGTCATACTTCTGTCAACATTTTATTTTATATTTACTTCTTTGTGTTAAAGTCGTTGACCAAAGTTACTGCCACTCAAGGACTTTTTTTTTTTTCTTTTTTTTTTCTTTTTTTTGCTTTTTGAGAGCAGAGAGTGAGACGCAGGCAGGCGCTCTTTGCGAGTGTGTGTGTCTTTGTGTGTGTGTGGCTTTTTAAAAGGCTGTTATCAGCATGTCAGAGTGTGTGGCTTTGGCGTCGTCTGGCTGGGAAGCTACACAATGCATCCTATGTAAGAGTTGCAAGGCGATCTCGGGTTAAACCAAGCCCCTTATACCTACCATCAAGGGTGACAGGTAGACGGAATTTTCAACTAATTCATGACTTTCAGTCTGCCATTCAAATTCAGCATAACATCAATATCCCAACTCGAGTTACTCCACTTCCCTTTTATCAAGTATTTTAAAATTGAAATGTGATGAAGAATATTTCTAAATTATTTTGCCCAGGAGCATGCAGGAAATCAGAATCATGGCTTCCTCAGTGTTAATAAACATTTGGTATTCACTCAAGTTAAACACCCGCTTAAGTATGAGCAAATGGTCTTCTTTTCTGAGTCAAAATAAGGACCAGGTAATCTCTCTGAAGAAGTTGCTTAGATGTTTAATACTTTCAGTTTCATTTATTTATGGACTTTGCAGTACATTTTGTGGAAGCAAAGTGCAAGGTGCTGTTCTGTCTGCCTCCCTTCTTGTGTGGCCTTGCAATTTCTTTTATCTTGTGATCAGCAGTTTGCAAAATATTTTTATTTTGTAAACTGTTCAGACTGTCATGCTCTACTAAAAAGGATGTTGAGAATGTACACGTTTACTTTGATAAGAGATTATGAATCCCCTCTACTGTTTCCTCCAGATACTTAATGTAAAATACAATTATTTCTATATATTGTATTAATATATCACACAGACATTATACATATAAATTAGTAGATCTTACCTTCCGATTATGGCAAATTCTGGTCAAAATGAAGTCCACAGCAAACTTCCAGGTTTTTCTGTGACACTCACTTCTCTTGGCAGCTGGATTTTTTTAATCCGTAACTCTAATATACGGACACCTCATCAAGATGTTGCAGCTATACCTACACCAGTGAATTAAGCTAATCAATAGCAGAATATCCATGCCATTTAAAGCATGGATAAAAGATCATTTTAAAAAAAGCATGATTAAAAGATCATTTAACATGATCTCTCACAAAGTCTTAGACTACAACACAGTGATACTCTTAGAAATACCTAGTCATGGCTCAGGGCAGACAAGGCAACCTCTTCTGAAGCAAATTTGGCCATATGAATATGAATGAAGCCTATGCCATGCCATGACATTGACCTTTTGGGACAGATAACAAATGGTCATAACCCATTTTATTTTTCTCTGTAAACTTTACCTTTTCCATAGAGGACTATTTTCTGACTTGTAAAGAATGTTGGTTTTTAAAAGTTTAGCTCCCCAAAAAAAGGGTTTAAAAATTAATTTTCATTTTAGTGAAGAAAATTATCATGTGAATTTTAAGATCTACTGAACTTTATAATTTTAAAATTTAAAGTATCGCATTTGATTTTGACTTTAAACAGTATACCTCAATAGATAAAATATTGCAAAGAAATTAAAAGTTAAAACAAATTATTACTTTAATCTCAGATTTATTTACTGGAAGTTTCCCTTATTTTACATCATTTTCCTGCAATAATTTCAACCTGATTTTGCTAAACATTTCAGTGTATATATCTTAATACAAGTTTTTCTGTAAAAGTCTGTCCAATCAATTGTCCTAAGTTTTAAAAAGGTCTTGAACAAATATCTGGTTTTCCTATCAGTTAAAAATACCACCCTAGATAACACAGTGTTCAGGTTTGTGACCAAGACTTGGTATCCAGGACAAATATTTGACCATGTAATTGACTGTGTGGTTATCTCCAGATTTTAAAAGAACAGTGATATAGTCACATATGCAGACAGAAAACATTCTGGACTTATGCGTTTCTTTAATTTTTAGTTTTAAATGCACTAATTTATTGACCTGAAACACAAATAAAATACTGTGCAGGCTCCAGACCCTCTGTGCACACATCATATCCTGTTCTTATGTATTGCTTTTTACAGTTTACACCCATTTAGAGTTCAGTCCACTCTAAATTATACCAAGAAAATAAATAGAACTGGTCAGTAACAAATGTATGATCCTAATGTGTGTCTGTGCACAAACAAGTGCTAAATCATAGCTTTGATAGTTATCATTCCAAGGCATCTGTGGATGCTACTATGAGTTTGACATAGCAAAATATGTTTTTGTAATAAAAGCTCCTAGTCTGACCTTCAGGCCTTCTGTCTGACAAAATGCAGTAAATTTTATTCTATCCTGATATGAATGAAATGTTGGTATTCAAACACATAATTCAAAATAAGAAAATTCTGCCCTGATAATTACCTGTTTAGTTAGCCTGCCATTTCTCCTGTGTGTCATACTCTTGTTTATAGCTAAATTTATCCTCAGAAATTAGTAGAGACTTAACTACAAACTACATAAATAAAACCACAGTTCCATTGTATAGCTCTATCATATGTATATATATACAGATCAATATATGTATGCACACAAATTTATATGTATTTTTCATTTTAATATTCTAATACAGTAATCATTAGTATGCATTTAGTATATCTCACAGCTGCTCTACCCTTAAGATTTAGCTCAGTGGGTAAAGACTACTTTAGGCAAACATGGAGAAAAAAAATAGAAATATTTATAATATTATAGTTTATTATCCAAACAAAACATACTCTGATTTAAGACCCATAAAAGGTTAAACAAATTCAATTAAAAAGTTATTAAAAGTTAACAGAAGACATTTACCAAATGGATTGAATCAACAACGAGATGGGATCCTCTGTGATACTGCATAAATTTGTGTCAGTGCATTTCTCATTTTAGTCTAGAGAAAATGTAGGGAAGAAGAGAAACCCTAAATTTAGTATCTGTAATCAGGACTAAATCAGGAAAATAGTTAGAGAACTCTTAAGTAGCTTATCTCTGCTCAGGAAAAAAAGATACCGGAGCTACTGTGGAGTCTCTAAATGTGTCAGATCCATTACTAAAGCAGTCAAAATGGGAAAGAGGCATTAGAAATGGTTAGGAAAGAAACTGGAAATAAAACAAAAATATCATCAAGTTGCTGCTGCCTATTATATAATTTGCTTCTGTCTTGAATACCATTGTAGTTCTGATCACCTCCCCTCTAACAAGGTATCTTAGAACTAGAAAAAAGGTAGAGAGAATCATGAAGAGGATGATCAAAGGTGGGATATGAAAGATAAAAGTAAAATCATTAAAGATTCAAAAGGGTGAATAAAGAATATTTGCTCACAACTTCCAATAACAAAGGACAAAAAAAGAAACAAAATAAAATATCCAAACACTATGTTTACTTCATGCATAATAATATCCTTTTTCATGCCATGTGCACTTGTGGAAGTCAAGGCTCTGGATGACATGAGAAAAGTATAAATGCATAAGTAGTTCATTGTGAATATAATCATTGCTCTCAGGGAACTTTTATTGTGGATTTTTGGAAGTGACAAAACTGCTTAGGAATTTTCCCTCTCTACTTGTCCTCTGCTTTAATTCTTTAAATGTTTACCAATGGACATACCAGACACAGAGTCTAAGGCATATGAATCCCTTGCCTGAGTCCAAGTATCTGTGTTTTCATGTTATCTTCAATAAAATATACATAAATGATTTATGAAAATAACCATTTCAGAAAGCACCACTATCTTTTCTGTAGATATCATGCATATGATTTTTCCTATATGTCTTTTGTTTTAAAGTAAAAAGGCTGTGTTACAGTTTGGAAGACATCTTGTTAGACTCAACATGGTATGACATGGCTAAAGAAGTCAATTAAAACTGATGTTCAGAGTCCAACAAGTAATGTCTGAATTAAAAAAATCAGAAAATAAAGTTCAGATAAACTGTATTTAAAAGAAAATGCAGGCAATGTTTCAGATCAAGCAGTCTTTCCAGAAGGTTTTGGTAGTTATTTTATTTAAATCTATTTCATGTCATTTCGTGTTATTTTGATGGGTTCTCTACTAATAGAAATTGTAAAATTGCTAAAATAAATGTGTATTGAGATTGTATCCAAGAAAGCTTAAAACTGTTTATTTCTTTCAGAATTTCTGTGGATTTATTCTAAAAGAAAAAATGCTCATTAATGAATAGTTCATGAAATCCGAAGTTAAATGAAAGATGTACATTAATAATATATGTATGGGACTAATTAAAACAGAAAAGACTCTCAGGAAAAATAGGAACAGAAAAACAAGCAAAGCTCCAATTCTCATTTTGTGAACCTTAACCTTGGTGCAGTATTACTGGAAGATGATGACATGGCAATGAAGAGTAAATCTTTAGATACATATTTTAATTATGTCTGGAAACAACTTCTGTGTAAAAGACAGCATATTTGTAAGAAGATATTTTATAATTTGTTTTGTTTATTGGGAGCAAAGTGATGTCATTTTGACAAATGCAGAAAAAAAAATCAAGAATTCCATACACTAGGGAAATAATAGAATTATCTCCCACTAACTAACCATGAGGTATGGACGGAGACTGTGAAAGTGATATCCTTTTGGTCTCCACTGTGAAATCACAGACCTCAGGTTATATGAATGATATCTTTTATTAAGAATGGCTCTAATAATATGAAGTAACTAAGGAGAAGCCTTAAGTTCTGTCATCATTTTTGTTTCCATTACCTTTCTATTACCTTAAATAATCCATTATTTTGACATCACCTGCACTTCATTAGATATAACCATGTCTGGCATTTCCAAATAGCAATGTATTTCTGTATGCTTCCATTATTAATCCAATTTTCTGCACCTTATATAGCTTAAGAGCCATTTAAAATCACCTTGGCCAGAAACTTTACAAGTGTATTTTGGAGACTAACATCCTGACCATGGCATGGAATCCTAGGCTCTGTCATAATGTAGACAATAAATAACACACATCTGGAAATATGGACAAGTATTTTCAGTGTTCATTGGGATCAAATCTTCTGTATCCCTTTTCACACAGAGATGCTTTTGTGTGCACCGACTCAACACACATCTGCTCTGGCCACTCATTACTTTGCCATACCAGCTTTTGAATACCACTAAGAAAGGATCCATGTCATGACATTATGTTCATATTCTTCAGGAGGTGCAGTATCAGGAGGTGTTGCTCAACTTAGACTTCCAGCTTTTTCTTTCTTACCCTGTAAAAAGCCTCTTACTTTTGAGAGAAAAGAATCTTTTTTTTTTTTTTTTTTTTTTTTTTTTTTTTTTTAATTGTTATTTAAACAAGGGAGTGCTACTGGAACAACATTTTAATTGAAGATGGAAGCTTCTGGCCTGGAATGCCTATCATAAGCAATAACATTTGACTTCATCTCACTTCTACAGCTAATACATGCACAAGTTTAAAAAGACTTAATATTACTAATTACTTCTTTGCAAGAAAGTAACCTGTAGAGCAAGAATATGGCAGAAAGCATATCCAAAACAGATGAGTGTTAATGGAGAAGGAAATCAGTAAAAAGTCTGGAAATTAAAACAAACAAACAAACAGATTAACAGCATGACTAGACATTGTACATTTAGAGAGTAAAGTTCATTTAGAGAGTAAAGTTATATGAAAATTGGTTTCTTTTTATTCCAGATCTATACAAAACATACCTGAATTTCTTTTTGATAGAAAATTTAGTATCTCTGAAATGTCCTTTCACCCTTTATTGG
>JANHGN010014924.1:24286-66374 GCA_024605025.1 Megaceryle maxima | reverse complement strand
GACGGGGGCGTGGCCCCACTTAAAGGTCAGGGCGCCCCCCCCTCCGCTTTTGGGTATGGTTTAAAATGGACGGCCCCCCCCCCCCCCCCCCCCAAACTACCTAATTCTTTTGCTTGCATGCAGATGTCAGAGATGGGTAGAGAACTGTCGAAGGGCAGATTTAGAAGATAAAACTCCAGATCAACTCAACAAGCATTACAGATTGTGCGCTAAACATTTTGAGACTTCTATGATATGTAGAAGTGTAAGTAAAACCAAGCATTTGTTTCTTGCATTTTGAAAATGTGATTAACAGTTTTCATCAGATGCTGCACTTTTAATATTTGATCTCCTGGGTAACTGGTTCCTGGGAAAATTAATCTCTTAGTCTTAATTAAGGTCATTGTCATGGTCCAGGGCACCGCACAGACTTGCAGATGTCAGCATAAAAGGTGAGGTGGAACTGAGCAGTCAGGGAAGAGAAAATGAGAGCTGCTCCTGCTGGTTGAGTAGAGCCCTGCTCTTTGCTGCAGCTCTTTCCTCATGCAGAGCAATGGTAGTTTTGTTTATTGTTGCTAGATGTGACAACATTGTATAAATTTATTTGTTGTAGGTATGCAAGTTTGCCTACCTCTAATTATTTAAAATCATTAATGTGCTGTTACTGAAGTGTGTGCATGGTGTGATTCAGTTAAACTGCACTCTGTTGTGGCCAAGAGATTTGAACATTCTTTGCATCTGTCAAGCTTTTGGTTCCTGTTCTGTTTTATCCAGCTAAAATCGTGTCACTGTTTCCTGTTAATGAAATAGTATCTTTCAATTCTTCTTGTTAAGAAGATAGTGTTAATTCTAACAGCTTCAATAACAGTAGGAAACAGTGGACTTGGGGCTTAGTATCGAATTTTAATTTCTAGGCTGAATTTCACTATGATAAATAGGCAAAATCAGTCCTTGAGTTACAAAGGATAGTTAAAATATGCAGTTCAGACTCTCAGCTCCTGGTGGTATTGCACGTGACAGGGTGTCTTTTTAGCCAGCATCCCAGAAACAAACAAACGAATGTTGGAAGTAATTCTGAATCTGAAATGAAGCTTTATCCAACTCCGTTTGTTTAAAATATATTTCAGTCTAATGACAAGTTAAAATTTGGTCCTTACTGGAAATTAGACAGCTTAGATAACAGAAGTTTACAGTATATTCAAATTAAAAATTTTATATTAAACATTTTTATTTAACTTCTAGAAACATTTACATGACCTAGAAGTCTTTTCTTCCTTCTGCTTATTTGACAGATAAATTTTCCTTCAATATGGTCTTTCACAGTAGTGCTTTGTGGAATTCGTAATTCAACATAAAGCGGCGTTTGAAAAATGAAAATGTTTCTGTGAATGTTTCTAGAATTGTGAAATAAGTGACGAAAACCAAGGCACAATAGTAACAAAATGTGTCATTGCTGGTGCATAAATATCTCTAATCCAGAATGTTTAGTTAAAAAAAACCCAAACAAACAACACAACAACAAATGCACACGCACAAAATTAAAAACAAAACAAAACCAAAACAATCACAAACAAAAAACCCCCCAACCAAACAAAAAAACCAAACATAATATTGCAGTAAATTAAAGTTATTGCATCTGAAGGTCTTTGGTATGAAGGTAATGGTGAGGAAAAAGTATTTGTGGTTTGGGTTGAGGTTTTCTTCAGTATCTCTTTTCTCATTTTCAGTGTTCTCTTATTTCATATCCATGAAATATGAATTGCATGGCTTCTTTCTGTTTGCTTTGAAACATCAGAAAGTGGAAGTACTTTAAGGAGGAAAAAAAAAAAAAAAAGGCACAGTATCAGAAAATTCTGGGGGGTTTTATGTGTACACAGTGTGAGAATTTCCCAAAGAAATAACTAATTCAGATATCTGTCTTCTTACAGAGCCCTTATAGAACAGTTTTACGGGATAATGCTGTGCCAACTATATTTGATCTTACAAGTCACCTGAACAATCCCCACAGCAGACATAGGAAAAGGATAAAAGAGCTCGTAAGTTTAGGTTTTTTATGTAATTGTTTTGGTATTATATTATAAAACCAGCAAAGGCAAGTAATTTCATGTGAAATCTTTGTATAAAAGTGTCAAATAATATTTAACACTTCAGTGTTTGCATTTTCTGTATTGCCTATTCTAGTATCTTTTTGTGGATTGCAAGTTAGATGCCCAAATAATATGCTAATATTTTATCCACTAAGGAAGGTTTAATGAAATTACCTGGAAAATTAAATGCGTTTTTTGTCTTCCAAAGGAAGTGCATAGCATCCCTTTGCTTGTTATGACAATGCTAACTGAATACAACTTATGCATGGTACCCTGAAATTCTTGGTACGTATTGATTGTGATTTTCAGTTCACATTTATCTATTGAAGTCGGCACCTGTTCAGACAAGCTTGGTTTAGTTTATTGTTCTGAAGGCCATCTGTGTATAAAACAAAGGTCAAGGAGTTTTCGTGGATTTGTCTCTTGCCAATACCTCTTGTGCCATTTGTAGAAAAGGTGTCTTCATGTCTCTGTGGTTCTTAGTATATTGCCAGTTATGAGGAATTCAGCTCTTAAACTCTGGTTATATGTGGGAATGTTACGATTTGTAAATATTTTGTGAGTTTGAATTTGTTTATTGACTGAAAATTGCATTAAAGACAATTCTGTCTACTGACAGAGCATGTTCATATTGAAAGATAATTCTTTAATGGAATCTATTTACTAATAAATATAAAAACCATATAGAACCAACTTCTAATTTAAGTACGGGAACCTCAGCAGTAGTAGCAGTTAGTTAACTCATGTAGTTAGTAGGTATGTGCCATGGCATCAATAAACTACCCAAGGAAACCTCCATCTGTTCGACCTGGCTCTGTTTGTTAAATATTAACACTTGTAAATGGTCTCATCTCTAATATTTGTATCTGATCGTAATGTGTTTTAATATTTTTAAGGTCACATGCTAGACATAATCATTAATTTGTGGGGTTTTGTTTTTGTTTTTTAAAGAGTGAAGATGAAATAAGAACACTGAAGCAACAGAAGAGTAAGTGAGCAAAATAATTGGGTTCATAAAAACTTTGTTTGCTCAGGCTGACAAGGTAATACATAGCTTGACAAGGTAATACATGCATAGCTTTAAGCTTGTATGCATCAGGAGGATAATTGAGTTCCTGCTTGACTCAAGCAGCCAGTCTAAACTCTTTCTGAAGTACTCATTCACTTTTCAGCTGAAAGCTTTCTTCTCTGTTACATACCTCAATAACTTAAAGGTAATGGGGATAGTAAGGGAAAACAATGTTACTTTTTATTCATGTTATCTTGACACTTACAGTATTTTATGTTTTGTAGTTGAAGAAGCTTTTGAACGGGAACAGGCAACTCAAGAACTGAATGAAAGCAATGAACAAAATACTGTCCCTGAGGAAGGAGGGGAAGAACGGGAGGAAGAAGCTGTCCCTTTGACACTGGAAGAAAGAGAAAACAAAGATTACCTTAAAACTTTGTTTGAAATTTTGATCCTAATGGGTAAACAAAATATTCCTTTGGATGGCCATAATGTTGATGAGCTTCCAGAAGGTATTTTTACTTCAGATAACTTTCAGGCTCTACTGGAATATAGAATAAATGCTGGAGATGAAGTTCTGAGGAAACGATTTGAGATGACTGCAGTCAATCTTGAGTATTGCTCAAAAACTCAGCAGAAACAGATGCTTGAGATCTGTGAAAGCTGTGTTAGAGAAGAGACGCTGAGGGAAGTAAGAGACTCACACTTCTTTTCTATTGTCACTGATGAAGTAGTAGACATAGCAGGAGAGGAGCATTTGCCAGTGTTGGTGAGATTTGTTGATGATTCTCATAATCTCAGAGAAGAATTCATAGGGTTTTTACCATATGAGGCTGATCCTGAAATGTTAGCTGTTAAGTTCCACACAACTATTACTGAAAAGTGGGGTCTAAATATGGAATACTGTCGAGGTCAAGCCTACATTGTCTCCAGTGGGTTTGCTTCTAAAATGAAAGTGGTGGCTACAAGACTATTGGAAAAGTACCCACAAGCTGTGTATACACTATGTTCCTCGTGTGCCTTAAATGTTTGGCTAGCAAAATCCATTCCTGTTGTTGGTGTTTCTGTTGCACTGGGAACAATCGAAGAAGTTTGCTGCCTTTTTAATCAGTCTCCACAATTACTAGTAGAACTGGACAACATAATTTCTGTTCTTTTTCAGAACAATAAGGAGAAGGGTAACGAGCTGAAGGAGATCTGCCATTCTCAGTGGACAGGCAGACATGATACATTCGAGGTTTTAGTGGACCTCATGCAAGCATTAGTACTGTGCTTGGACGCGGTAAGCAGTGACCCCTCTGTCAGGTGGAACAACTTCATTGTTGGTCGAGCATTTGTACTTTCAAGGGCGTTAACAGATTTTGACTTCATTGTCACTATTGTAATTCTGAAAAACGTTCTGTCTTTTACAAGAGCATTTGGAAGAAATCTCCAAGGACGAACATCAGATGTGTTCTTTGCAGCTAGCAGCTTAACAGCAGTGTTGCACTCTCTGAACGAAGTGATGGAGAATATTGAAGTTTACCATGAATTTTGGTTTGAGGAAGCAACAAATTTGGCTACAAGACTGGACGTACAAATTAAACTCCCAGGGAAATTTCGCAGGGAACAACAGGGGAACTTTGACTCTGATGTAACATCAGAAAGTTACTACAAAGACATCCTTAGCATCCCCATAGTGGAGCATATTGTTCAAGAATTAAAAGATATATTTTCAGAACAACACTTAAAAGCTCTTAAGTGTTTATCTTTAGTGCCCTCGGTCATGGGACAGCTCAAATTCAATACGTCTGAGGAGCATCATGCCGACATGTACAAAAATGACTTGCCTAATCCAGACACACTTTCTGCTGAACTTCATTGTTGGAGAATCAAGTGGAAACACAGAGGAAAAGACATTGAACTTCCAGCTACTATTTATGAAGCACTTCACTTGCCTGACATAAAGTTTTTCCCTAATGTTTATGCATTGTTGAAAGTATTGTGCATACTTCCAGTGATGAAAGTGGAGAAAGAAAAATACGAAATGGGACGAAAGCGCTTAAAGGCATACCTGAAAAACACCTTGACAGAACAAAGGTCAAGCAACCTAGCTTTGCTGAACATCAACTTTGATATAAAACATGATTTAGATTTAATGGTGGACACCTACATTAAACTGTATCCAGAGAAAGTGGAATTTCAAGAAGACTTTATTCCCTCAAACAACTCTGAAGTAACAGAAGATGCTTAATTTTTTTTAAGCTCTAACCAATCAGTTGAAACCTATTTTTCTTAATGAAGTTTCAACGCTGAGGAAAACAAAACTGTGAAATCTGAAAAAAAGGACTGCAATTATATTTCCATTTTAGGTCTCAGACTGAAGAAGCTGTGGTCAGTGACCTAAATTATGTTCTTTTAGTCTGTATTAAATGTGTTAAGTGAACAAAATCAAGCCTGAAAAATAAGCCCATGCTCTTGGCAGAGGTGCTTTCTACATATGATCGACTTAATTAGGTGCTCGTTTACTTTATTGCATCTTGGAAAAAGTGCATTGTGCTTGTAGATCTGATGGGGCTGTTACATATTCACTCACGAGTTAGGATAAGGAAAATGTTCAAGAGTATAATCCATTTCAGTTTTGTCACTTAGGAATTTTATTCTTTTTGAAAACTTTAAAGAGAAGTCTTTGATGTATATTTAATTGGCATTTTGGAGAGTGGACTGAGCTATTGCACGATGCCCGTGCTGTGGACTCTTCTTGGTGTGAAGTGAATGTTAGTGGTATAGAGGTACGTTTACAGTTGCATTGGATAAGTCAACCTCTTTAATCTCGATGACTGTTTACATTCCTTTGTGTGAGACACAATTATTTTTTTTTTTTTTTGGCTTTTAACAGGCATGGCAGGAGTACTGAAATTCCTAAAAGACACTAAAAACTTAAAATTTATTCCATAAGCTTTTAAATCTGTTCCTTCTATCCTGACTCTGACACAAACCCATGCATCTTACTGTCTGTTTATTTGTAAACTCACCCAGGAAAGGTTAAAATAAGAGTTTGGTTTTTGTCTAGATGTAAGATTGAAAATATTGCTGTTATTTTTGGCAAGAATGAAACATTTTTGTACAGTTTATTGCAATTTCAAATAAAATGTGAATTGCTTTTTACATAGTATTGAATTTCTTAGTAAAGCTGTGCCTCTGAGAATGCGGTTTCTTTTGTAAGGTACTTTTTGGTTTTGGCAATTTTTTTTTTATGTTTTTGCACTTGTGAGCGGCATTGTTTTAAGACACAGGAAGCTGTGTGTAATAGTTCTGATCTGTAAGTTCTGCTGAGAGTTTTCTAAAGTATTTTGAGATAGGGCTACAGTGCTTTAAATTGTGGAATTTCTGTCCAATTGAAACTGGCAGAAATAGATTGAATTTGAGATGGTTGAAAAGTTAAGCTTTGTAGCTATCCTGATGCATGCCAATTTTAGAATTTATTTAGTTTTTTTCAATGTACTTTCCAGTCACAGTGGGAAAGACTCCAAGCAACAGAAAATTGAATGATTGTAGAGACTGGGACAAATACAGTCCTTAATGTTCTAATGCAGACAAAAAATAAGTTTGAAAATAAAAAGTAACCTTTACTAAGTGAGCTTAGATATTAAAGTGGCTGTGTGCACCTTAAGAAATGCTTTCAGAAGCTTGTATTTACATTTGAGTACTAAAAATTCCTCGTAAGTATTCTCTTTTCACTGCTAGTTTTAATATGCTTTCTGGCATGTTTTTATGTTAATGCAATTGTTGCCTATGTCAGTAAAAAATGTTTTAGCTATTGCTCTGTTCCTCTGAATACATGAACATAGCCCAAATTATGTTAATGTATTAAGAAAAAAAAATGATTTTTTAATTAGAAGTCATATAGAATTTTTTTTTTTTTTTTTTTTTTAAAAGATCTCAATGACAGTTTTAATAAAATAATTTTCTAAAATCTTTCCCAACTTGGGAATGTCTGTGAGTTCCCCGGTTCAAGGCAGCATACAGGAGGTGGTCATGACCTCTGAGATTGTGAGCAAAGCCAGGTTGGATGAGCCCAGTTTTGCAGAGAAGGAAAATTGATATTTGGCACCATGTAACTGGCCAAGAAGAGCTGAAAATTACTTTCTGAGTATGTAAATAAGACCGTTTTGACCAGTGTACTGAGACAAATTGAAGATGCGAAATGCAGTAAAACACTCCTTTAGCTACTGAAGTGTCTTCTGAAGCTCAGCAGAGATCTACAGTCGTGCTGAGCATTGCTAATTAGCTGGCTCCAAGAGCCTTGATCTCCTGGTGTGCTCCGTAGCTGCACTGCCTCTTGCAGAGACACTTACATTGTCTGTAATCAACCACAAGCTCCTTAGTTGGTCTACGTGAATTGTCCCATCGGTAAGGAATGCCTCATTTCTTTTAGGCACTTCAGTGCATTACTTAGGAACCTATATCAAGTATGAGCAATGATGGCTGGGCAGGGTGTGGAGGAGCAAAGGAACATCAGAATTCCATGGCAGCTACCCCTTCAGCTTCAGGCATTTGTATGGAGGATGTGAGAAGACTGAGAGGGGATCTTATCCATGCTTCTCAACAGCTAAAGGATGGGTGTCAAGAGGATGGGGCTAGATTCTTGTTAGTGGTGCCCAGTGACAGGACATGGGGCAACAGGCACAAATGGGAACCCAGGAGGTTCTAACAGAACAGGAGGAAAACCTTTCATATGAGGGTGCCAGAACCTGGACCAGGCTGCCCAGATTGGTTGCGGAGTCTCTGCTTGGACGTGATCCTGGGCACCTTGCTCTGCGTGACCCTGCTGGAGCAGTGGGGTTGGACGTTATCTCCAGAGGTCCCTTCTAACTTCCACCATTCTGAGGTTCTGTGTCTGGATTCCAGTAATATAATTTTAAAGGGAACACTGTTGCTAGAGCAAGTCGGAGATGGACAGAGAACGCTCTGAAAAATGGGCCAAACCATCACTGAAGATAAACTTTGATTCCTTTTTTTTTTTTTTTTTTAACAGAATCTTGAAACCTAGGGAGTTACCATCTTAAATATCCTGCCACTTGATGGCAGTGTGTATGTCCAAGGTGCATTTATTTACCTTGCTTTGATCTGACTTTTTGGCACATTCTGTGCAATACTTCTATTTAATTTATTTGAAGTAGCACTGCGGAGATATAAATAATTGTAGTGAAAGTGGATTTTCCTTAGCTGCTCAGCTGAGGGTGCATTGTGACAGCAATGCATGTCTTAATGCACAAACTCTTCTTTCCTTTCCTTTCCTTGGGCATAGAGTTCCTGTTAGAAATCACTATTGCTTTTTCAAAAAGGAGCATGTCCCTTCTTATCTCCTGTGGTGGTCTTTCTCTCACTGGTTGCAGAAATCCTGTGACTAACTGCTTGTTTGGCTGCCAAGGCTCTGCTGTAAAGAAGCAGAGAACCAGGACCACTTAATGATTCTGGGTGCAGCTCTCCCGTTCCTCTTGCTCTGTGTCTGTGCAACACTGCAACTCTCAGAGGTGCCAGAAACATCCCAATTAATCCAAGGTGAAGAAAATAAATCTCTTCACTGGATCTGTTCTAAGAAACAACCGCTAACCTAGAATTACAATAGGTGTTATCCCAAAAGAGACTTAACATTCAATAATTTCCAGACTTAGATGCTCCCTCCTTTCCCTAAGGAAAACAGTTCTTACAGGCATTACATAGCAGTCTCCCCAGCATTTTGCCTACATCTAAGTAGTAATGCATCAGCAAAAAAAGCAATGGGGGGGGGGGGGGGGGGGGAGGAGGACTATTAGGGAAGAAGGAATAGAAGTATATTCAAAGCTGGATCTTGGATGGCAGTGGATTGCATAGAGCATGTGGAGTCAGGTTCAGCCCTGCTCAGACATGGATGCAGTGATCTGAGCCTGGGCAGGAAGAGTCCCTCCAAAATTCTGGTCTCCTTGTTAATATGGAGTGTGTCAGGGAAGGGGATGGAGTAACAGCTGCCTTTTGAGCCCTCAGGGTCCTAGGGTTACCACCTGTCTCTCCCACTCAATCTATTAACTCTGAAACCACAACATAGTTGTAAAACAAAACCACAGAAATTTTACAGGTACCTTCTACTCAGACTAGAACTTGCAGTATGGTCTATCAAAATACTCTGACACTGCAGATATGTGAATTACAGCTAATTTGTGGCCAGATAGAATTTTAGGCAAGTTTACAACTGTATTGTGGCAAGTTTAGATGTCTGACTCTTCAGATGGATAAAGCTGAGTAGCACAGTTCATCCCTACTTATTAAATTCAATCAATGAAGAAAGCTTCTTCTGTAAAGAGAATATAAGAACTTTATAATTTTTTTTAAATGAACAAGAATTTTAATATCTCTTGAATTAAAAAAAAAATCAAAGAAACCCATAAAAGACAAAAAAAAAAAAAAAAGCTACAATCACTTGCCTATTTGTGATCCATCACCTTTTATTTCAATATCAGAGGATGCTCATTTTCTCTGGCTCTATCTCAGGGCCAATTTCTTGACATTAACATGGAATTATACTAACAGCAAATATTTCTGATTTTTACAGAATCCAAAATATCCAGTCAGAAACTTAGCCACACATGCTACAGTTCATCTGTAAACAAAACCTTAATGGGTGAAAGGTCCTGTGGCTGAAGTTGTACTCCTTTTGATTCTGAAGTATTGGTGGCTGATAAATGGTAAGGATTTTATTTGCCCAAGAGCATATTTATCTAATGAAGAAGAATTTCCAAGCTAAACCTATGACACACAAATTGGTATGGCCTAATTAGCCTCTCCACTGATAAAAGCTGTCAAAATACAAGTGCCAGTCAGATAGGCTTTCCAAAAGCACACCTCACAAAAGTGTAGATAACAATGCAGAAGGCATACACCCTTATAAAATTACCTAAATGATGAAAACAGTATCAGATGGACATGTATATGGATACATCAGTTTGGGTGACTGTTGGTGGATTGGAAAATACAAATGACCAGGAAGGTAAAAGTAATTTCTAAAGCAAAATACATATAAGACCTCAGGATGCAATGTTTAAATCAAATTTGTGGTGAAAATCCACAAATTTATCATGGAATACATAATGCCAAAACATCTTTGGGTTGTTATTTTGTGGTGTCGTAGTTGCTATTTCTAAAACCCTGTTATAATACCAGATCCAGTGCTTCCCTTAAGAAAATAGTAGCATTTAAATATAATTTTATTATGTATTGCAAATATTCTAAAAATTATGCAACTTTAAAAAAATTATCACCAGAGAAAATGTAACCCACTTGGCCTCTATATGTTATGCACACATATTTAGTGGAGTACCAACGATTGTATAATTACCTACAAAATTAGACACCTAGTCTAGAAATCAATGCCTTACTTTTATCAGTTTTCTCAATGTCTGATATTTTATGTACATATATGCTACTGTGGATGAGAAAGAAAGTGAGAAAACATTAACCTAATACATATTGAATCTTTATGGATTCATTGGCACAAAGAATTATTTCTTCACAGCTTTTAACAACAACATACCCTGCTCTCTTTTGGTTATAAGCCCGTAACACCTCCATAGCAGCTAAAGCAACTACCTGCAGGAGGGCAAACATTTGGCAAATCCTTTATTGATCCATAGATTGTGTTGATACGATTTAGGAGTGTGATACAGAAGCCATCCAAGACCATGCCACTGCAGTCAGCCTTCCTCAGAATGACAGTAAGTGTCCTGCAGATCATAGTAAGGGTTACTCCCAGCTAGACAGTTAACATTACTGCAGATATGCCTGGGCATAATTGCAACTGCCAAAGTAGTCATGCATTGCTCGACTGTCAGGTCTGTTTTGCTCTTCATTTTATTTATTATTCTTTCATTTTATTTTGTTACTGTTGAATGGCATTAATCTCCACTGGCAAGACATGGAAAGGAAACAAATATATTTATGCAATTGTAAAAGAAAGCTATTTATTACTGTCTTTATACAGTTTTCCAGTTTTCTTCCTTGAAAAGATCTGAATAATAAACACAGAAAAGTATAAAAGAAGGAAAATACCTGACTAATTACTCAGAATTAATTCAAGCACTCATAAAAAACAATAATAATCACTTGGGTTATGGAAAATGTAGATATTCAGGTCTCCTCCATATCTTTCTGCCACCTTTTCTTTCAGGAACATTTATGTAGTGGACAGTCTGTTAGGGATCCAAAAATTAAGTTATTTTGATATACCAAAGTAAAGCTCTCAAAGTATCTGATGGCAGAAGCCGCTCTCTGATTGCTGGAACCAAGGTAACTAAGGTATTATTTTTAGTATTTAATAAAAGAATAAAAAGTTACTTCTAACTTTTTAATATTAGCTTTACTCTTATATTTTTAATTTTAATGCTCTGTATTGCTGGTCTTCAACACACCTAATTTTTAGAATTAAAGATTAAATAGCAAAATATTTTTTTTAAGAAAGCAGTTCAATGTGCAAGCTTTTATACTTGTTTTCAGTGTTACTGGCTCTTATTTAGGGTAAGATGATAATTTTCAATGCCATTAATCTAGACTTGAATATCATAAGGAATCTTAATCTTGTCAGGCAGTGATAGGACTAGAGGAAATGGATTAAAACTAGAAATAGGTCGATTCAGGTTAAACATTAGGAAGAATTTCTTCACCATGAGAGTTGTGAGACACTGGAACAGGTTGCCCAGAGAGGTGGTGGAAGCTCCATCCTTGGAGATTTTTAAGACCAGGTTGGATGGGGCTCCGAGCAACCTGATCTAGTGGGAGGTGTCCCTGCCATTGTCAGGGGGATTGGAACTAGATGATCTTTAAGGTCCCTTCCAACCCTGACAATTCTATCATTCTATGATTAATATACCTTTTTTATTTCCAAGGATGACTGAATAGCTGTTTTGTTTCTCTGTATCAAGACAGGCTAGGCAACTAAGCCACTTAATTCTCCTGTGCAGGTTCTTAATAATTTACAGTCCACTATATATCCACTGATTGAATCCACTTGCTCCTGACAAGTTGTCTGTAATTTCTTTTAGATTCTTTTATGTCCATTAATCTCCTTATTGATTCCACAGTGCCACTGTTTCTCCTGTGTTCCCGGATTTCTCTGTTCTTCACATATGTATTTAATGTTTCAAATTTCTGGTTTTTAATGTCCAAACAGTCTCATACCCTGTTCCTCACATTTCTCTCTCTGTGGTTATATGGCCCTGGCAGCAGAGGTTTCACCTGTGTGAAAACAAATTAGTAGGAGTAAGATGAAGCCTCCAGCACTGCCTGGACATGCAGCTCTCCACACTGCATACGTATTAGCGCATTGTTAGGGAAGGTTTCAGTCTTTGAAAAGAAAGAAACCATCTTCTACATAATGCTCAGGCAGAGTATAGACTACAGCTTGCTTCAGAGACCTGTTAGACTGTATGAGTCAGACATATTTTAAGGAAGACTGGAGAGAGTAAAACCTGGTATGCTATTCCACAAGTTCTCAGGACAAGGAGCAGGAAAGTACATCGCACTATCAGCATTACTTAGGCTGGAAAGGACATTAGGAGATCACCTGCTTCAAGCCTTCAGTTAATGCTTAATCAGAGCCATGCCACTAGGCAGTAATATGTAAGCACTACTATTAGACACATCCCACAATATAGATCCTGCTGAGTTAAATGCACAAATATAGATTAAAAAATTAGCACAAGAGTTTGCTAAAATCAACAAGAAAATTATGCAGTTAGTTTTACCTTAGCTCCTAATGGAAGGTGGTAAAAATTAGGAGTAGATCACCATTGTACAAATCAGCACAAAGAGGAATTTCTGTACTTAAAATGGAAATTCCCAGAATTATATAACAGGAAAATGAAACTTTCCTCTCATTCTTAGAGCTGGTGCTTATACAGACATAAATATAGATAGAACAGGAAACATAAAAAACCCTCCAACTACCAGATTGTTAAATTAATAATAATAAAAGCAAAGTTACAGTAATATTTTTGAATTAATAATTGCTAAGTGCTACAACCCACTTTACTTTAAAAGGTGGTGCCCACCTCTATATCTTAACTTGCAAGCTTCCAAATAAAAAAGAGAAACCTTCTCTGTTATTTCTGAAATATTTTTCTGTTTATTTAAAATTTATTATGATTTATTACATTTAATGTTGGTACATCAGCATGTTTGATTATTTTTATCACAACTTCACAACTATTCACTCACTGAAATGATGGAAGACAATATGTGCTATATGCGACATAAATAATAAAAGTTTTCTTTACCTTAGTTCACCTTTTATGTCTACATTTCCATATGAAAATACAAGACAAATAGCTGATTAAATAACTATAAAGTTACCAATAAAAGATTGAAAATCATGAATGACTTTAAGCAGCTGTGAGTTAAAAATGTCTACAGGAAAAGCAAAATCTGTGTGTTATAATCAAGTATATTGACATTTCTAGCATCTGTCTACACTGCAATGAACACATATAATGTAAAAAATTGGGAAAAAACAAAAGTTATTTGCTTCTCAAAGACTATTTGGCACTGGAGTTTTGCTCATGAGTATCTTTACATGAGGGTAGTCCTGATGAGATCTATGAGAATGTGTTTTGTGTAAACATACTCAGTCTTCAGGAGCACTGAATAGCAACAGTAACATTAAGAAACCTTCTGAAGGGAGGGAATTTACTTTGGTGTGAAACCTGTTTCAAGTAACAAGAGAATCATCTCTCTTAGGGCAAGTAGCACTTCATTGCTTTAAATGAAAACTGTAACTGAAAATTGTAAGCTACATAACAAAGGGTGCATCACTTCATCATTTCTCATTTTGTGAAAACACTAACAGTACACAGTCATCAAAAATTAATATAAACTATTAACACAATACTCAAACAAACTGAAGTGATAAGTACAAGTAAAAGTATCTGTTTTGGCTGAGTCCTGAAGTGATGGCTGATTTATCTCACTGAGCACTTAGAAATCAGTGTTTAATTCTTTTTTTCTCAGCTTTAGATCACAGGTCATGTACTTAACTACACAAATCTATTTAAATAAACAATGTGCTTATGTGTCATTATTCACTCTACATGGCTGCAGTCCAACTCCAAGGAGGGGGGTGGGACAGGAAGGACATGATAAAGGAAGAACCACCCAATTATCTCAGTCAGAAGAACTAAAGGCAGCAGATCTTCAGCTGAGATACCTTAATATATCCTGCTGTTGTAACACTTCAATCTCATAATACTTGTTTACGTTGTTGAAGACTTTGGAAAAAAAGAATTTGATGAAATTTAAAAGGTATCACTGGAGCAAATTGTGTGTCATAATTTCTACATTTCCAAAAACATTAGGCCAAGTACTCAGATGTCCAAACTAGTGCCTTTCCAATATGTGAAGCAAATCAGAAAAGGGGATGTCACACCAACCAATATTTTTTCACACAAAGAAATTAATATACTTTTCCATAAACATGTGGCCCATGTAGGAAGAAGATATGAATTCAGTTTGCCTTTTAGTTGCAATTAATGCATAACCATAAGCATCACATAGTTATTTAGTCTTGTTTATTGTATCTTCTTCATATATTTTCCATTTAACTAAGACCAGCATAAAATCCATACTTTAGCCCTCTAGGATTGATGTAAACCATACTATTAGATCACAATCAGTCTTCAGTTTTAAGTAAATGTATGATCAGATGTTCCCATTAACTACAGCTACTCTCTTTGGCCCTCAGTAGACTGGTAGCTTGGAGTACTCGTGAAGCTAAACTGGGTGATATGCCTTTCCAGAGCAGTGTTCCTGCCAAAAGTAACAGGTCTTAGATTTAGTGAAAAAACAGATTTTTATAAGTTCTGTGTGCTTTTTCAGTTACCCTTTCTAGTAGCTGGGACAATGGAAACAGAAAATACCTTTTTCAGATAGATTGACAAGGGCAGAGAAGATTGTTATTCTTTTTCCATCAGTGCTATATTTTCCATCAGTTCTAAGATTCGGGTATGCAGGTGAGGATGTTATCTTCAAGTTGGCTGGTTACTTCCACACAGCAGGTATCATTGTTCAGTGTTGATTTATTAGATTAATACATTGATTTTATAGGACTCTTTCATAGGATCTGCTTCTCTGGGAAGAGAAAATAAACTCTCTCTCTCTCTATATATATATATTTTTAATGTGATCAGATTGGTTGCAGTCCTTATTGTTTTTCCTAAAAAGAAATACATAGTTCATACATCATATGAATATATGCATATATATCAAATTAAAGACACAAATATAGTTGTGTGCCTTTTGTTTGTTTGTTTTCTTGAGTGTTTGGGGCACATGTCACTAGTTGTCATTTCATCATATTCTTCAGGCTTGCAGTTAATGTATAAGAACAACTGCCTGAATGTCAAGTTATTTTCTCCCAGATACATGCAAAAAAAAAGCAGAATATGTTTTTTTACAATTCAATTAATTTCCCTATTATTAGCTGGCCAAAAATGTACAGCTAGCTTTAGTCAAGTATGGAATTCATTCTACCTTCATCTCACCTGCATGTATTGTATTACTATACAATTAATGATGATAGACATATGCATTTATAAAGTTCTCAAGTTCTCAAAATTGCCTGTCTCATATGCATAAGATTATCAGCCCCATACTGATATTTGCTGATATTCCAGAGTATTGACCAGGTTGATGTGTATAACTTTAGTAAGCATTTAATATAAGCTCATAGCTTCTTAAAGGTCCTATCTTTCAAGGCACTCCAGTAGCCTAAAATATTGGAGAGGGTCTTCTGCCAGGCTCTGAGATTAGGATGCACATGTACAGAGTGTCAAGATGAGAGTAGGCACATACTTCCTTCCAGTTCAATTCTATCTGTTTTCTTCCATTAAATGAGTCATGCTTTTCTCTTACACCATGCAAAGTAGTGGAAAGAAAACATCTCTGAACTTGTACAGTTTTCGCTATGGCTGAGGCTGAAATATGACAAGTTATGGGCAATCTGACACTTCCACTTGAATAACAAATATCCTTTTTGACAGTTGCTCAGTATCAGATGGTGGACTGAAAAATTAATTATCATTTCATTATTTATCATTAATGCAGCTTCTTTTCGAGCAAAGGAGCTCAACATAATGATTTGTACAAAATATTGCCTTTCTTGCTCATGTGATGAGACAGCAGTCTGTCTCCATGAGCTATCTGGTAACTAAATAATGAAGTAATGGAAAGCTCACAAAAAGGAAAAAAAAAAAAAAGTAATTAAATAATATATATTTATACAAGTTCTTCCGTCTGGATGGAGTGTAATGGATTACATTACATCCATGAGCTAATGCAGAAGTTGAAAAAATATATATTTTTGCCACTGAAGAAACTAGAAGTATGCCCTGGACATCAAAGTAAATCTCTGTGTTAAAAATAGTTAGGTAAACATTAAGATAAAATTCTTGTTACTGTAACATCTCATTCAAATGTCACCAATATAATAACTGTATAGAATTCCATTAACAGTAAGCAAGAGTGCTTTACTTTTAACAGAACATCTGTGAGCTTTAGCACAAATACTTTCATTATGGTCTCAGGAAAATCTGTCTTAAGTGTTAATAAGATAACAAGTTTAATTGATAAAATCAACCTAGAGGGGAGAAGTTAAAAAAAACCTAAACCTAAAACAAACAAAAAATGTCACACACAAAAAAGAGTGGCGTTAAAAATAGCTTGCATTTATCCTTAACTCTTAAAATGAAAATTGCATATATATCCATTTATAAGTAAAACTTTTCAAAGAAAGCATCATTGAACTTTACTTTTCAGGTAATCATAAATATCAGTGAAATTGCTCCTGTGATTAACTGAACGAAAACTTGTAAATTTGCAATTGCTAAATACAAATTAAAGGATTCAAGGTATCATCTCTTTCCCATTACTAACAGATTGTGAGCTGCAAATCAAACCTAAACTACATTAAAAAAATGATAGTTTTGCTACTTTGAAATGCATATTGCAATTTAGGTCTGTCCAAAGCTCACACTCAGTAAAAATAAAGGAACAACAAGATGAAAGGGGCTCTAAATCATGTGACTTTCATGATCCTGGAACCACTATATAACAGATGAATGTATGTATTAGATGAGGGAAGCGAGGTTATCTTACTCTTCATTAGTCCTGGAAGATTCTAATACTGGATGAATTTTAGCAGAAAATTTTGTGGACTTGTCTTTTTACTCATTCTACAATCTGTTAAGTTGTGTAGTTATACTGCACTGAACTTTGTAATATAAGTTTAAGGTTACTTTGCATTGCTCTGGAGAATGTGAGAACCTGTGTTGCATGGATAACCTAAAAAAAATCTAAACCAAGTATAAGAAGTTATGTCTGTGGTAATACACCTCTAAACATTTCCAGATTCACAGGGCTGGGTGTGTGCTTGGTTGTGATCTCATTCAAGCTAATTCCCGAGGGCATACAAGTCCTTCCCTGTTGCTCCTCCTCAACCAATATACCCCAGTTTTGATTACAAAGAAATCCTGTGTATGGGTAAATATAGACCTATGGTGTACTCCACTAGGGTACCATTGTAGACAATGCATATCCTGAGACTTTGGGACAGAGGTAGGGCCTCTGCTGATCTGAGTAAAGGCAAGGCAACTAATGTGAATTTCAAATACATTCAGATGAGGTGAATACCTCAGCTTTGTACAATGAACACTATCTTGTTAGTGTTTCCTTTAGCAAGAATGGGGAGAAGTAGACAGAATTCCATTTAGTGCCCTCCTATACCCACAATGTTTCATATATCAACCTGAAAGCATATATTGTCAACATAAACATGTCTTTGGGAGGTATGTTGTTAGTTCCTGTGTCCCTAGCAATGAGATCTTGCTCCTAGCCCTTTGCTGTATCATTCTGCATCATATGACCCAGAACTAGTCCATACCATGGATCGTTATGCTATCATACAAAGTAGTGGCAGATATAACACATATATAAAACCTTTCATCCCTTCATGCTATGTTAATTTATCTCATTGGTTCAGAACAGATTTGGTAGTGTTGTTACTGTTTAGAAAATAGCAACATTCAACAAGCATTACTATAGCCAGGACAATTTGCTAGCATTAGATTTGAGAATATCAGTAGATGCATATGATATACATTAATTAGAAAAGCATAGTCCTAGGATTAATTTTATATCCAACCACAAAAAAAATCCCCAAACAAAACAAACAAAACAACACAACAAATAACAAAGTGAAATGCATCTCAAAGGAACACTGAACAGACTTTCTCTTGATCAGCCTTTTATTATAACAGCCTTTTATTTTCAGTGGCTTACAGTATACATGCTGTTCCTTGGAGTGGTATTGCTGTTCTTATGTCACCAGATAGCATTTTACAATTTCTTAGCATTGTTTTATGATATATGTATTTATTACTTTTCTGTATTGCCCATACATTTGAAGTTAGAAGGTATACATGAAAAAACCCCATAGGTTTATGAGAAACTTTAAGTATTATAGCTATTACTTTTTTAGATTTTTTTTTTCGCAGCTTGGATCTACGTATTAGCCTGTTTCATTGTCTACAAGGGAGGTAAAATGCAACGTGTGACAGACAAAAATAACTTGCTCATACTCAAACAGGAAATCAGTCCCACAGTGAAACATAGGTTTACCTGCAGCACAATGTAATTTGACATGGAGCCAAGAAGCTTCAGAAAGATGTAGATTGAATATAGTTTCAGTAGCTATTTTAAATATACATAAATAAATAAATGAGCACTTTTCCCCATAGATAAGAAAAGTATTCAAAAGAAATTTTCACTAGATTAATTTCCCTTTAATCTGTCCTTGCTAGCATTCTTAGCATAGGTTGAACACTATACCTGACTCCTCTGAGATAGTTCAAAGTGAGTGCTCTCAAAACAGAGGTAGAATAACTGTAAAAAAAATCATTGTAATTGTTAATTAAAACTTAAAAAGTGGAAAAAATATTGAAAACTGTCTATGGCTATAGAATTAAAATTACTTGTTGACTCTTATGCAATCATGACTACCTTTCAGATACAGTCATAGCTATTAATTTAAATCCATTCGCTCTTAACTAACTTCAGTTCATATGGCAACCTAGCACAGGAAGCAGTGATAGACTAAAATTGCTTAAAGTAATATTGTTTAGTGAGTTCTTTCTTTTCTATGTGTGTATATGCCCTGAATGTAACATTGGACATAACCAATTTATTTATTGGTCCATTCAGAGAAAATAATGATACTCAGAACTTGGCAGAATAAAGCTTTTCTTCCAAATACAGTGTAAAAATATATAATTATTCTGAATTAAAATGAAATTAAAACTTTAATACAAACATTATAGATACTTAAGTTACTAAAACAGGAGCAAAAGTTGTTCTGATAGAGTGCATAAAGGAAATACGAGAAATCTGCTTGGAAGCATGTTTATTTAGTTCTTTTTTCCCCCACAGAATACTTCAATAACTAAGGTTATCATGCAGTCATGGAACATATGGGGGCATTGATAGTGGCTTGGATTCAAAACATAATTCTATTAGATTATGTCATATAAGCACATATGTAAAGTTTTACTGGACTTATTATGAAAGTTTATTTGATACTTATTTCCAAGTAGATATAGCAGATCAACATTTGCTGTAAAACTTCACACAATAGAAGACTAGTAGCATTAAAGACAGATAAAAGAAGGGAAAATCAATCACAAAGCTCAATAAGATAAAAAGAATGACAAGTATTATAATCAGGAACAGAAAGATAAATCAAGCAGAATGCAGAACATAAAAATGCTAAAGCTTTTATGACCTTGACATCTTTTTTTGGGTAGTTTCACAAAGAGATATTTACTGTAAAATGCAAATTACTGTAAAAAGATGCAACGTAAGCATTTCTTACAAATGCGTAGCTAAATAGTTTCTAGTAGCTGCTGGAGAGCAGAAATAAAATCTCACATTTTAACATTTGATGAGGAATAAAGACCATGGATTTATTCATATTGTAGAGTGTTATATTTTTAATGCACTGTAGTCTTATAAGTCAAAGACCATGCTCAGATGAAATAACAATTTTTAAGTCATGTGAATTAATTCAGTAACTATATTGTACAATGATATCTGGCACAGACATATCTACATGAATGGTCACAAATACGAAAGAAAAAGATTAATGTCCATGTATTTAATGTGCAATTAATTACTTAGAGTTCAACCTTCCTAAATTTAGATGGTTTTACTGAAATGTTGAAGCTCATTTATTATTTCTTTATATTTCTTTTATGTTCAGCACACATAGATTGATTACCTTTTCAAGCACTGGCATGCAACACTCTGCACCGTTAAACAGTTGGCATAGTTCCTGACCTAGTCTGACTTACCAAACAGCATGCTCAGAAACAATATCCAGGCATGGTTCAGGATTGGACAATTCTAAACTCATAGTTTGAATGCCACTACCTCTGTCTGGAAATAAGAGAATTCACCTGCTTAAACACAGTTTTAACTACCACAGCTGGCCTTTGGAGCCATAGTGTGGTCACTGTCCTTTTTTTATGGACCAGAGGGACTCAGGAACATTGGAAAATATTAACTCTATTTTACAACTTTCAGTATTATACCTAGTTACTTCATGTTAATGCATTTCACTTATAATATTATCAAACTAATACATACATAATTTTTATATAAATCCTATAATAAAATCTGTGTTAAAAACTGTTGTGATTTAGGGGAAAAAAAAAAAAAAGATTGCTTTATAATTTGGTTTGACAATTCTATAAGAGTGTTAGTTTAATAATACCCCACTATCTCTTATCTTGCTTATTTTACTTATGATCCCTTTGGAATAAGATGATATTTAGTAATACTTTCTAGCATTTCCAGTTTCTGCTGTTGCTTGAAATCACTACCACCATACAATGGATGCATATATATTATTTGAGAGTTTTTATGTGTAAAATATATATCCTACTATACTGCTAACACTTGAATTCTAATTTACATGGGTATATGAAGTATTTACAATGATTTCTCCTCAAAATCAGAACTTAGGAGATCTGATGATGTCATACATTGAGGAAGACAGGTGAAAGAAATTATCTAGTATTACTTTTAAGGTTTGATAACTAAAGCACAAAAAGGACAAGTAAAATAGACAGGTAACATGAAAATGCTGAGGACCTTCAAGGGAAATATATATAGTCCATCAGTCTATTTGTCTTTTGAATGATATTGACAGTAGGTCAACTTGGACAAACTCATACATTTTTACAAGGTTGACATTCAATTGAGTTTAGCTCATGCAAAAAGTGTTTTGGTGCTATACTTGCTGATACTATCATATTCCTTTCCTTCTTTCACTATTTCTTAGCTTTAAGAATGGCTAAGAATCTGTCCAAGGGCATATTTTTATTCATAGTCATTGTCAGGGAACCTGCAAAGCACAAAGGCACTGAAAAAGCTCACAGAACAGCAGAAGAAAAGAAGCTATTTAGCAGCTGATAAAAGCAGAGAACCACTGTAAGTCATAAATGTAAATCATTAGTTTGTAACCATAAAAGGCTTCTTGATTCGGTCTCACAAGAAAAAGTGTTAGTTCTATGGCAGTAGCAAAATAAGTTATATAAAATGTATTTGAGAGAAAGATGAAGGCCCATGGATTGTACTGCAGCAAGAATCTGTGACACATCCCAGTCTACATCTACAGGAGCCTATAAAACAGAATGTAACATACATAACATGATTTTCTTTACAGAGGACAGCAAACATGGTAAAATGCAGCAAATGTTGTAGCACACAGTTTAGTGAATAAGTGGTGACTGACTTCCAACATCTGAAGACAATCACACAGACTCCACCAAAACTGCCTTTTTAACTCTTCAATGCTATGTCCAAATATTTCCACAATAGGCTGTTTCTATTACTTTTTCACATTCAGTACCCTGCGGTTTCAATATACTTTCTGCCTTAATCTATTGTGTAGTTTGAATGTGGCTGAACTTTAGAAACATTTAAAATACGGATAGTGAGAGCTGATAAGTTACAGTCCATTATAAATCTTCCTTTTCAGATACTTACAAAACAGGCTGAAGCAGAAACACACAATTAATGCCATGAATTAGAGGCATTTTATAATTATTTACATAGTTTGTGCTTCATTTATTCAAGCAGTCAGTTTACATAGCCTGAAAATTTGTTATTGAAAATTGTATGCAAGGTTAGAGTCTACATTCATTTTTTAAAAATACTACTTCTATAAGGGTGACATTTTGAAATTACCATTTTACTTGATACATAGACCCAAAGTGTTCTAGTGAACACAAAAGATTATTTCATTATTCTTAGTGCAATATCCAAACCCACAGAAAGATAAAAAAGACAATAAAGTACATTTCTTCATGACATTTCATCCAGTTTCCCTTCTGCTGTTAAAATACTACATACTGTGTTTTTCAGACCAATCCTCGTTTTTAGTGCACCTGGATAGCTTTTAACTTATTTTTAATCAAGAGACTAATTTGAAGGTCTGAAATATCCCCCACTTACCTTTATTATTAATAAAAATTGGGAGATTTAACTGTCTTGACCAGACAGGTCTTGTCTTCTTCATGTCTTTGAATATAGAATATATTTATTCAGACATTTATTCTAGTACTTTTCCCCCTATGTCCAGGCAGCTTTTAAATTAATTTATTTTACTGAATAAAATAAAATAATAAAATAAAATAAAATAGGAAGACGTGAAACTGGTCATGATTAGCCTTACTTAATACAAAGTAAATGTTGAAGTGCTTCATCCACAGCTAAAGAAGTACTGAAAAACTGAGAGTTAAATTAGTTGTTATGAATACATCATATAGAGAAGATACTTTTTTCTTCTTTTGTCAGATTATAAGCTTAGAGGTCTTAATATTTATTTGTTTGCTTAGAAATGATCTTGCTCTTCCTATATATACCAAAATAAGTATTTACTTTTGGTTTTGGTTTTTGTTTGTTTGTTTGTTTTGTTTGATTGTTTGTCTTTGGTTTTGTGTGTGGTTTGGTCTTGTTTTGTTTTGCTTGCTTGGTTTGGTTTTCTTTTTTCTATTTTGCAGTTATCTCAGTTTATTTTTGCTGATATTGTTTCAACATTTACACTTTCTGACAAAAGTGATTTGAGAAAACTGAAGGTATACCATGCCCAAATAACTTAAATTCTGATTTGGAGGGAGTTTTTGTTTGGTTGGTTTTGAACTAAGAAAAAAGCATTTAATACAGCACTCATCAAATTTTACATTTTCTCTTTGATATTGTTCTGTGTGGAAGGTGATTTTTTAATTGGAACGACACTTTGCAGTGCATTATAGGGAATGAAATTAAGATTCAGGGTCTATCTTAGCAACGACAGAATGAAAAAGGGACTGTCTTAATTCTATTTGTTGACTGGTCTCAGTAAACCATTCTTTAATATGGAATTGTAGATCTAACTCTACAAGATCAATTATATGCTATTGTATGCAAGATACTACTTCACAATTGAAATGCATATATTTATCACTATAGTTCATTCTATCTATACTTAATTCAGAAGTCCTAGTAAATAAAAGTAATATAAATTAGATGTTAATCGTTCTCTATCTAACTATAGAATAACATCAATAATAATTCTTAATGTCATAATTTATGCATGATCCTTCCTTTACCTTTGATGTTTGACCTCAGGTGTTTTTCAATCATTGTCAAATGGAAAGAAAATTACTAATTCAGAAAGGTTGAAATTCACCCTATGGTGGAGGCTACTGCCTTATTTATATACCACTTAAACCTTATTTTGAAGGTTTTAGTAGGATTCAAGAGATGAATGAGCCCATGCCTTATCTCTGCATAGAAACAAATTTCCCCAAAGCAAAAGCTCAGCTGTTGCAAAAGATACTGAGTACTCCGTGAACTGAGGAAAAAGAAAAAAAAATCCGCTCAGAGTTCACATATAGAACTATGTTAACTGTTTTATTTCTAAGGTAATAAAAAACACATTTCTTTCATTATTGATAAATTTTAGCAGAAGTAGTCATCACTCCCTGATTTTTTTTTTATTTTTATTTTTTATAAAAGTGAGGCCACAGAATTAATCAGTCCCATCTGCATGCACAAAAGACATGACACACGGAACAAAAAACGTCTGAAACAAAACTATGCTTCCTTTCACAAGCAATAGGGGAAATTAATGTCATCACTAAGCTGAAGACATAAAGAGATTCAAAATGAAAAATCCTTTGAAAGCTTCCAACAAGATTCCTATAATCAGCTGGAAGATAAGTAATGATCAAAGCCCTTTAAAATGATATTGCTCACCCTATTAGAACTGCTTAAATGTACCCTACCATTCATCAGAAATTATACAAGATTACTGCAGAAACTATGCCATTGTTTCAGCAAGAAGCCCAGATGTTTTAAGTGTAGACTTCACAACTCACATAAGGTTAAAAGCCAAGACTAAAAAAGAAGCCAAACAAAACAAAAGCATAACATCCCCCTCCCAAACCAGCTGCAGTTATAATCCTTAATTATCACTAATGTAACACTTCATAGGTGCTCAATTGCTCTGACAAATTACTCCATAGTGAAGTTGAGTCATGGAGGGGGAATGAAAAAGAATGCCTTTCCCAATCAAGTGATATTAGGATTTCAGTTGTTTTGGTGTTTGGTTTTCATTTCTTAAGTAAAGATAGTATAAACCTGTTGTTTTTTCTTTTCTCCTGAAGAACCTCTCTTCTTTTATTAAAAGTCATTTTAGCTACACTGTGGTTGGTGAAAAGGGAAAAGCCCCATTCTGCATACTTCATTACCAGTATTATCCTATGAAATAAACCTAGAAACATTACATACAGTAGTGTTAAGTTAGGATCTGAAAACATTTCTAACTAGAAATCCAGAATAATGTATATTTGACAGTTCTACTAAACATTTGAGATTTCTTATCTGATGCACTGTGTGCTTTTAATAGAAATATTGTTACTGCTTTTGTCAATAACAATTTGAATGAGTCACCTTGCTCTTTCAAGCATTCAGAAGTAGCTCATATGGCATTGTTTATTAGCATTACTTGTAGATGCAGGAAGTTTGCAATGTTTCAGAAATTGTTCAGTGCCAGCTGTTTCAAAGGGAATGACAAACTTTAGTATCCGCAGCATGCAAACTCAGTTGTGTTGTCATATTTATTTGCTTAGATTTACAGACACACAATTATAGGAACACCTATACTATGCTTCAGGTATGCTTGTCAACGTAACTGCAGTGCAAAAGTCTGTATGAATTCAAAACAATAGCATACTCACCTCAGATGTTCACACCCAAATAAGGCAACCACTACAGAAATCAAATCAACACATCTCCATTTTGCCTATATCCCGAATATTTTGCATACTGTATCCCTGTCAATGTTTGTTATTCTGAAATGTTCTTCAACAGTTTTGAAATAACAACCCCTAGTATCATGCCTAGAAACACATGGAAATTTGATCACCTGCACAAAATCACTCTGTGGCACAGAAAGTCAAAGAAATCTTTCAAGCAAGATTAATCTATTCCAGCAAACATCCAAACAAAAATAACAGGCAACTACTGCAAGTCATGAATGGAATGGAAGAAAGGGGAGAGGAGAGGAGAGGAGAGGAGAGGAGAGGAGAGGAGAGGAGAGGAGAGGAGAGGAGAGGAGAGGAGAAATGATAGAATGGCTTAGGCTGGAAGGGACCTCAGAGATCATCTAATCCAACCTCCCAACATGGGCAGAGATGCCTCTCAACTAGACTAGGTTGCTCAAGAAGCAACCTCATAAAGTTCAATAAGGACAAGTATAGAGTCCTGCATCTGGGGAGGAGTAACACCAGGCACCAGTACACGTTAGGGGTCATCCTGTTGGAAATCAGTGCCACAAAGAAGGACCTTGGAGTCCTGGTGGACAATAAGATATCCACGGAACAGCAATGTGCCCTTGTGGCCAGGAAGGTCAATGATATCCTGGGTTGCATTAAGATAACTGTGTCCAGCAGGTCTAGGGAGGTTCTCCTCCCCCTCTACTCTGCCCTAGTGAGACCACACCTGGAATGCTGTATCCAGTTTTGGACTCCCGTGTTTAAGAGAAACATGGATCTATTTGAGACAGTCCAATGGAGAGCTACAAGGACAATTAAGGGACTTGAACATCTCCCTTATGAAGAAAGACTGAGGGAACTGGGGTTGCTTAGTCTTGAGAAGACTGAGAGGAGATCTTATTACTGTCTATAAATACCCAAGGGGTGGGTGTCAAAGGGAAGGAACCAATCTCTTTTCTGTAATGCCCAGTAATAGGACAGTGAATAACAGATAGAAACTTGAGCACAGAAGGTTCCACCTCAATGTGAGGAGAAATTTCTTTACTGTGAGGGTGACAGAGCCTGGAACAGACTGCCTAGAGATGTTGTGGAGTCTCCTCTGAAGACTTTCAAAACCTGCCTGGATGCGTTCCTGTGTGGCATGCCCTGGGTGATCCCGCTTTGATGGAGGGCTTGGATGTCTAGAGGTCCCTTCCAACCCCTAACATTCTATGATTCTAAGGCCTCATCCAACCTGGCCTGACCTCCAGGGAGGGGGCATCGACAACCCCTCTGGGCAATCTATTCCAGAGTCTCACTACTGTCGTAATGAAGAACTTTTTCCTAAAATCCAATCTAAACCTATTTTCCCTCAGTTTAAAGCCATTTCCCCTCATCCTATTGCTGGACACTCTTGTGAAGAGTCCCTCTCCAGCTTTTCTGTAGGATCCTTTCTGTAGGATGATTTTCTTCAGGTATTGGAAGACAGTTATAAGGTCGCCCCAGAGTTTTCTTCAGGCTGAACAATCACAGTTCCTTCAGCCTATCCTCATAGCAGAGGTGCTTCAGCCCCTGGATCATCTTTGTGGCCCTCCTCTGGACTCGTTCCAACAGATCTATGTCCCTCTTATGGTGAGGACACCAGAACTGGACACAGTATTTAAGGTGGGGAGGTTGACTGATCTGTAGTTATGTCTCCCCTTTTCCAATCCATGAGAACTCTGCCAGACTGACATGACTTCTCAGATATAATGGCTAGTGGCCTAGCAACTTCAGCCACTAGTTCCTTCAGGACCCATGGACTTGAGCACCTTCAGTTTCTCTAGGTGTTCCTGGACCTGATCTGCTCCTACCCTGGGTGATTCTTCACTCTCCCAGACCCAGCCAATGCTCTCTGTGACTTGGGTGATGTGGCTCAAGTGGTTACCAGTGAAGACTGAAGAAAAAAGTCATTCAGTACTTCAGCCTTCTCCATATCCTCAGTAACCAGGTCACTTGCATCCCTCTGGATCAGCCCTGCATTCTCTTTTGTTTTTTTTTTCTTTTTTCTCTGACATACCTGTAAAATCCTTTTCTGTTATTTTTAATGTCCCTGGACAGGTTTGACTCCATCAGGGCTTTAACTTTTCTAACCTGGTTTCTGGTTTCATGAACAATCTCCTTGTGGTCATCCCAGGTTACCTCTCCTTGCTTCCACTTTTTGTGTATTCCCCTTTTGTGTCTGACTTTGGACAGGAGTTTCTTGTTCATCCATACAGGCCTCCTGGCATCTTTGCCTGATTTCTTCTTTTTAGGGATGCAGTGCCTTTGAGCTTGGAGGAGATGATTTTGAAAGTCAACCAGTTTCCTGGGCTCTCAATCCTTCCAGGGCTTTGTCCCATGGTACACCACCAAGGATGTTCCTGAAGATGCCAAAGTTTCCTTTTCTGAAGCTGAGTGCTTCAAGCTTGCCGAGTGCCCCCTTCTTTGCTGCCCTTAGGATCTTAAACTCCATCATCTCATGGTCACCGCAGCCAAGACTGCTCATGAGCTTAACATTTCGCACTAGCCCCTGGTAGCCCTGATGTAAAGCTACATCAGCTTTTGGGTGAAAACAAGGTCTATCATGACATCTCTCCTTGCTGGTTTCTCTATCACTTGGAGGAGAGAATGTTATAATCAATGCATTTCAGGAATCTTTTGGATTACTTATGCCCTGCTGTGTTGTTTCTTCAACTGATATCGGGGTGGTTAAAGTCCCCTATGAGGACTAGGGTTTGTGAATGAGCAGCAACTCCTATCTGCCTGTGAAGGATGTACGAAGAGCAGTGTGGCCAGCAGATCAAGAGAGGTGATTCTCCCACTTTGCTCTTGTGAGACCCCACCTTGAATATTGTGTCCAGTTCTGGTGTCCTCACCATAAGAGGGACATAGATCTGTTGGAACCTCATCCACTTGGTCCTCCTGGTCAAGTGGTCTGTGTCAGATCCCCACTGTAATGTCTCCTTCCCTTCCTTTCACCCTGGCCCACAGGCACTCAGTCTTCTCATTATCACTTGCCAGGTGGAGCTCCATGCACTCTAGCTGTTCATTGACATAGAGGACAACATGCCCTCCTTGTTGCCCCTGCCCATCCTTCCTGAAGAGCTTGTACCCTTTTAATCCAACACTTCAATCATAGGAATCATTCCAGGGAGGCTCAGCACCTCCCTCTCCACTTCCCCTCCTCAGAAAGCTATAGAGAGCAATAGGATCACCCCTCAGCCTCCTCTTCTCCAAACTAGAAAAACCTAGTGTCCTCATCTGCTCCTCAGAGGACATTCCTTCCAGCCCTTTCACCAGCTTTGTCAGCCTGCTCTGGACACATTTGAGCACCTTCACATCCTTCTTAAATTGTGGGGCCCAGAACTGCACACAGTACTTAAGATGAGGCCACACCAACGCGGAGTACAGTAGGATAATCACCTCTTTGAACTTTTGGTTATACTGTGTTTGATGGTCTCAGGATGCGGTTTGCCCTCTTAGCTGCCAGGGTACATAAATAACTCATACTGACCCTGCTGTTGACTAGTGCCCTCAGATGATTTTCTGCAGGACTTCTCTCCAGACACTCCTCTCGCAGTTTCAGCTTGTGTCCAGTGTTACTGTATCCTATGTGGAGAATCTGGCATTTGAACTTGGTAAATTTATTCTCATCAATCATAGCTCAATGCTCCAATCTATTCAGATCTCTCTGCAAGGCGTCTTGTCCCTCAAGACTGTCAGTAGTACCTCCCAGTTTGGTATCATCAACAAGTTTGCTAATGAAGCATTCAACTCCTGCGCCTGGATTCTTGATAAAGATATTGAACAAAACTGACCCTAGAATGGAACCCTGAGGAACACTGCCGGTGACTGGCTAGCTATAGCCCCATTACAAAATTACAACCCAGCTTGAACTTGTATGTTAATAATGAGACTGCCTTTCTTCATCAAGAACGTTACCTTGGATTATGCAGCATTGACTCAAAGCTTGTAAAATACTAGTCATTGAAAGCATACTGCACTATCTAACCTCAAACAGAAAAAGTTCTGGTACCAATAGCAAGGGTTGGATTTCACTGAGAGTGTGCTTGCTGAGGTCTCCTTGGGAAATAATTCTGAGTAAATAAAAGCAGTCTTTACATTTTATAATTATCTGGAAGAATAACAAAAGGGGTAATAACAAAAAAGCTGGTCATGATTCATTTCAGAGAGAAGATAAGCAAGGGTAGAAAAGTGCAGTGACTGCCAAAGCAGGACAAAACACCAGAAAGTCAATTTCATTGCAGCTTCTTGCACAATCTTTACCAGAAATGAGTGCCTAGATATGAGGCACTCTACCAGTGTGTCTTATATATAGGCACTCATTTCTGGTAAACAGATAACTTTCTGAAGCTCTCTTTAAGTTTCTGAAAGAGATAACTTTCCAAGCAGAAAATAAGGACATTTCTTCTAAAGCAACCAATTAATTTCTAAATTTAAAACTAAAGACTTTACGAAGAAAGGAGTCAGTATTTCCTTAGAAATTCCAGAAACCAGAAAGAATGAATGAAGTCTCAAAATATGAAATAGATTTTTCTGAAAATTGGTTTTCAGTGCAAAATAAATATCTATTCTCCTGTATCAGGAGGCACAGATTTTTAATTCCTAATTTCTAAATTTGTAAACAGGAAAAAACCCAGACCACAACTGCTTGAAAAACTACACAATATGAGATGTAGGGTATGTTAGTATGGCAATTTCTTACAGCTTTACACTACAGAAAGTCCCAGTAGGCCGAGTAAGGTAATTGGGCAAGTCATTTGCAAGGTGAGGGGGAAGGAGTCTGTGACTTAACCACTTCCTTGAGCATCTATTTAAGAACAATAATAATAACCCTTCACATCTCTCCTCTTAAACTGCAAAGGACATGTGTTATAGATTTGCTGAAATGTGAGAGTACTCCAAGCCTAATTTAGCCAGAGTAAATCTAAGGTGGCCTTCTGGCTTTAATGGTTATACACCATGTGTGAATTTGGCTACTGAACGGGATTTCACACTTTCTGTTTGGTGCTATTTTAGGCATCTAGCATTGGCACAAGTCAGGGGATCTGTAGTTAGGAGCTGACAGTATATCAAATTATACTTCAAAGTGTAATGCAATCTCCTTAGATTCACTTGTCTTTGTAGAGATTTTTATTGAAGTAACTAGTTATAGGGTATTAATTGTATACTGTTAGTGCTGCATTTACTCAAATTCAACAAAAATTTTGATGTTTTAAGACATACCATTGAAAAGTATCAGAGATGTATATTTGCCTGTGAGTTACAGTAATAGCTAAGGTGGAAAACTGAAAAACCCTTAAGCTCTCTAGTAAGCATTAGTTGTGTTAAACTTTCAGTGAAGTGTGCTTAGGTATGTTGCTTCTTGTGTGAGGACTGAAATTAGTAATAAGCCTCTATGTTATATTTCCCGCTAAAATTATTTAAGCAAGTCATAAATTCAACTGCATATTACTTAATGCATCATGGAGACCCATCTAAATGAAGGACAGCATCTAACTTATTTTCCCCTTGCCCTTCCCTAATCTTGATCCCACACAGGGTAAATAAAGGTGCTCAAAATTTCAGCACTGTTTCTCACATCATTCTCATGAAAAAACTGTCTGTCCTAGGCCTGGATGGGCATAGACTCTGCTGGGTAAACACTGGCTGGATGGCTGGGACCAAAGAATAGTGGTGAACAGAGTTAAATCTAGTTGGTGGCCAGCCAGAAGTGGCATTCCTCAAGGATCAGTACCAGGACCAGTTCTGTTTAACATCTTTATCGATGATCTTGATGAGGAGATGGAATGCACCCTCATCAAGTTTGCAGATGAGATCAAGTTGGGTGGGAGTATTGATCTACTTGAGGATAGGGAGGCTCTACAGAGGGATTTAGACAGACTGGATTGATGGACTGAGGTCAATTGTATGAACTTCAACAAGGCCAAGTGCGACGTCCTGCACTTGAGCCATAACAACCCCATGCAATGCTACAGGCTTGGGGAAGAGTGGTCAGAAAGCTACTAGGCAGAGAGGGACCTTGGGGTACTGATCGACAAGTGGCTGAATATGAGCCAGCAGTGTGCCCAGGTGGCCAAGAAGGCCAATAACATTCTGACTTGTATCAGAAATAGTATGGTCAGCAGGACCTCAATACAAGAAAGTCATCGGAGTGCTGGAGCGGATCCAGAGAAGGACAACTAAGATGGTGAAGGTCCTGGAGAACAAGTCTTATGAGGAGTAGCTGAGGTAACTAGGGCTATTTAGTCTGAAGAAAATAAGGCTGAAGGGAGACCTTATTACTCTCTACAACTATTTGAAAGGGTGTTATAGAGACATAGGTGCTTGTGTCTTCTCACAAGTAACTAGTGACAGAACAAGAGGGAATGGCCTCAAGGTGCACCAGGGAAGGTTTAAACTGAACATTAGGAAAAAAAAAAATAAATCACTGAAAGGGTTGTCAGGCATTGGAACAGGCTATCCAGGGAGGTGGTTGAGTCATCATCCCCGACTGTGTTTTAAAGCCATATAGATGTGGTGCCTGGGGATATGGCTTAGTGGTGGACTTGGTGGAGTAGGGTTAATGGTTGAACTCGATAATCTTAAATGTCTTTTCCAACCTAGATGATTCTATGATTCTATGATCTATAATTCTATGAAATCCTACTGTTGTATTGCACAAACAATTTTAAATGTTTTTTTTTGAAGTATGTTGTGAAGTGATTACAAAGTTTCTCAGAATAGTCATTACCACCCTCTGCTTCGTTAGGCTATTTTCCATAACCACCTAGATTAAGCAGATTGTGGATCAGATATCATGCATCTCTCTGTTTTTTGGTAGTTTTTTTTTTTTTTTTTTAAAGCGCAAGTAACATCTGTCCTTTTCAGTCTCTTCACAGCATCCAACCACTCTGACAGATGTTTCCAAAACCATACTGTCTGCTAACATTTAAAGGAACACAGTATTTGCATAAACACTGGGAAATCCAATCTTAGTACTTTCCATACTGTTTTAATTTTTAAAAATCAACATTTTTTGTTCTATACCCATCATTTTGTTTTACTACTCATAAAGAAGATATTGTGTGCACACATCTGTTAAATCTGGGCTGCATTTATTACAGTTCTGCTCTTCCAGAAACAGGAAGGATTAATTACCACAGACCAGCTCTAGAAGCACCCCCGTGTTTCTTAACGCACAAAATTAATTCAGAGTTGACAAAACTCTTTCAGACACAACCTGCTTCCTGCTGATGGCACTTTATTAGCATATTCTTCCCAGAAAAAAAAAGCCTCATAGACCCTTTTTACCTCTCCTCAGAGTTCAATTTGTAAAGCACTGAGTGACAGGCAGCAAAATGGCTTGAATATATCTACGGCAAGTTGCCAAATCCTCACGATAGAAGCACTTTGGAGCCTTTGTTCTGAGTACATTAAAGTCACAGAAGGTCCATGTACTGTAGACAGTACAGGGCAGGCAGGATGTTCACAGTAAGACAAAACAGCAGGTGATAAATGACATTAAATAACAGTGAGAATTTACCACAGACTAAATTAACTACTGGAGTGAAATGTTCTCAGCTCTAAGGCTATATTAACAGTGAATTTATAATCAGGTGATTATAATTCTTTCTAGTGTTCAAGGAAGTCTATATGTAAAAATGATCAAGACAGCTCTATTTAACTCCAGACACAAGCTGCTGGAACGGGTTCTAAAAATGATAGAGAAAACTCCGCTTTCTACCCTTGTTGAGTAATTTATACAGTAAGCACTTAAAAGTGAATTTGATTGCTGGATACCTGACATGCTCCATTTCATGAAAAATTAGAGTCATGCTAAGTTGTTCCTAGCTGACCAAATTCTTAAAAAGAGGCTTCTGTCATTTCAGTTTAGGAAACTTGCAAATGAGAATTTACTCATTCTCAGGTAAGGAAAAAAAATTAATCACTGTCATCTATATAAAATCTTACTGACGTTTATATTTTGTAAGAATATTGTTATAATTTAATTAAGTGTATCACCTATTGATATTATTGTACAATCTCCTGATACTGTCTGGATATGTGATTTTTATATTAGAAAATATTTTTTTATTTATTACAAATAAAAATCAGATTTCTAAGAAAAAACTCTATTTTCTTTAGACTTCTGTATTTAATGAATGTTACTGTTAATTTGTCGAGTGCTTTTTTCTCTAGAAGACAATTTTCCAAGATTCAGTACAGACACCTTTTTTATCCTGTTTCATTTGCCTAGAATTAACACAGCTTTTCTAGAACATCTGCCAGAATCTGCACATTTTTTTTCTAAGAAAAGAGCACAAACAACTCAAGATAGTAAAACACCACAAACAATTGTTGAAGATCAAATCCAGTAGAGAAAAACAAGGCAAATGCAACAGTCAAAGAAACACTGGATAAGAGGACTTTGAAGAAGGGTCTAAATGCTATGTTCTAAGACTTGGTGTTATTTCCAGTTAAAATTAATATTTTATTTTTTTTTTTTTAAATAGGATCCCTGTGCTGATTGCTGTGGGTGTTTATTAAGACACACAGAAGAAAGGAACATATTCATAAAAAATAATATATTTTATATTAAACTGGCTAGTTTAATAAGATTAATCGGATTTAGTGGACTCACATGCAAGGATTTAAACCTGGCTGGTTTCACCATATTCTGCCAGCTGAACACAAGCCTTAGTGTATCAGTTCCTCTGAGGAGTTCATCCATTCCTGTGAGGAGAAAAGAGTGCAGTGTCAAGTGGAAACCCATTCTGCAAATACTTAAAGCATTCGTTTATTCAAAGGTTATAGTCTCACTGTATAGCTTGATTTGTGAGGTTGGGTCTACTACAGACATCCCTCAGTAGATATCAACAGTACTTTGTGAGTATGTAACTGATAACTAGTTCTTTAACTTGGTTATTCAATATATGATATTATCACAATATGATGTGAACAGCTTATTCTCATCCACTTGGCTTGATAGAACAGAATTAAGAGACATAAGAAACATATGATATAATATTCTCTTTAATTCTATACACTATTTTTCAAAAGCTTTGTAAATACAGCTAAAACTTACAATACACTGTTTGTGAACTATGTTGAGGAAAAATAAACTTCTTTCCTAAATCCAAGGATTTTGAAGTAGTGCAACACTATAAAACCAGCTTTGATAGCTATACCATCTGATGTTCATAGTGGATTTGTCATCTTTCAGAGGAAATAACAAAAAACCCTGGGTTCCTATGATTTCTCCAGGAGTTAGATAAAGAAACAAAATATTCAATTTTCTTCAGACCTTTTACTATCAGTACATGATATCTATTTGTATTCCAGATAAAGAAGATCTTAAAAATACGTTGTCTTTCTATGCCTGGCCAATCAGTCATATGGATACTTTATTAATTTTGCTTTTAACTCTTTTCAATGCATACATTTAAAGGGAAAAATACCAATGAGGATTTTATTGTAGGAAAAAATAAGAAAAATCTATAGCAAAGACAATGTGTTGTAAGCATTAGTGAATTCTTCAACACAGAAAAAATGTACTCACACATGTTCCTGAGGAGTGTACTGGATCCAGCTGCCAAACACATCACAGTGGGTTAGATCATGCTTTTCATTTTGATGCTTCACTGTAACACCAGATCTTGCCAAGTGTTCTGTTTTTCAAAAATACATTTTGCATGCCAGATAATATTATGAGCCTTTTTTTTTTTTATTAAAATACTTAAAACATATCAGCCTAAGACAGTCATTTAAGCTCATAAAGTTGTATTAAGAGCATTAAGTTATTAAAACCAATGGAAAATTAGAAGCCAAAATGCAAGAAGTGTAACTTGATTGAATAGTTTGTCTTCTTTATTTAACCAATTTTGTCTTCTTTATTTAACCTATTTAACCAAGGGTTACCTTGGAATTCACACAACAAAGTCTTTATGAATTGTCACATTTCTACTCTAAAAGATTTCTGAATTCTCAGTTTTCATCTTACAATATTATCAAAATCTTCCGTAGTTTCACCTTTCAGGTGGAGCAACATTATCAGTGACCAGCAGCCAGAGATAAAAGTGTATTCTAAATATTGTTTTCTTGGTTCCTCCATTTTTCTTATTTAAAACAGCAACAAGAGTATTGCAAGAGGGAGAAAGCTTCCTCCCTTTGCAGACGATAAGCTTGAGACTCCAGGCCTTTTCAAACATTATTGGTCAATTACTTTCTATTTTAAAAACATACATGGGATTGTCTTGCCCTTTTATATGGTAGGCAGATAGCTTCCTGTCTTTATTCTATCATCATTTATACAATGTGCTTCCACAGCTGCTTCAACAAAACAACACCACTAACAAAAGCATGCAGAAAGCATGTGAGATTTCTATCTGGGCTTTAGAATCCACACTGACTTTAGTCTTGGCTTCTCCATCAAAAGGTCATATTACACTACAAGTCTTTCATCATTTGCTCTGTGGAAAGGTCTTTTGTATTTCTGATCTCGATGTTGTTGCTAGGGTAAATATTTTGTTTTGTTTTGTTTTGTTTATGTCCCTATACTTACTACATTAAAATAAATATGCATATGATGCAGCTCTCACCAGACACAGCTCTGCACCCCATACCTCACAGCAAAGCAAAGGTATGTAAATTAGTAACAGCAGTTTGCTGTCTCTTCTCTGAACAGATTGGACCCCAAAACAGGTCCTCTGGCACTCTTATTCTGTGGCTGTTGTTTGCTATTGTGGAGTTCTCCTTGGCTTGTTCCTTGCTGTTAACACAAGGAAATCTCACAAACATTCAAAGGAGAAATGTCAAGGGTCATTAAATAAATAAATAAATAACATAATCTCAGTGTGTGTTTATAAGAAACATCATTTTATAATTCTCTAGAAGATATACTAAACACAAGACAAGGAAGCTACAAAAATATATAACCCCTAATTCCATGCTGATTCTTTGTGTTAGAAATGAAACTTTTGTATCTGCAAATGTGAAAAGAATTCTCAAATATTAGGTGTTGCAGCAATCTTTACAAATCTTTAAGAATCTTTAAGAAATTTTGATTCTGGATTTTGCACAGTTCCAATATTGCCACTGGTTTCTTATAAAATAGTCAGATGTCATCCAAAATGCAGGACACAGCTTTCTGCAAGTTTTAAACATGTATCTCTAAGCAGACAGCATTAAATTTATCACACATTATTTCAATGGACTGCTCAGATTCCTAAAGAGTTGAAAATATCTAATTTAAAACTCTTTGGGGAACATTAATTATGTTTTTTTATAGTTATAATTTGCCAATTTTCCCATGAATATATAGCAGCTAATTTAAATTTCCTACATACTTTAGATAGCTGTTCCCCCAAAGTAATGCATGATCCACAGCCCTAATATGCAGCAGTGGGTAAATATATAGACCATGTAGAGTGTACTCCTGCTACCCATCTCTCACAATGGTACATGTTTGAGAATCTGAAAACTAATTTTGCTTGGCTCAGAACTCAATGTGTGCTACAGTTCTTTCAATTTCTAAAGTTAAAAGTCTGACAAATACTGTGTTTGATGACTCTGCACTACTTGCCACATGCTTATTACACAAGGAAAGGATTTGACATTAAATTTTTTTTTCAACATAAAAGCAATTTTGAATCACAAAAAAAAAAAAGCAGCCGAGAATTAAACCCTTTTGTAATTTAGTATCTGGAAGCCTGCAGCCATTAGTCTGACTCTGTGAGTGTCGTTTCAGAGAAAAGCAATCAGGGACTCCATGCATCTGTAAGATGTTTCTTATTTTATGCTTCCACACATTTTCCTGATGTACATCTAGTTAAGCCCAACTGCCATAGTCAACTGTTGCTGAAACTGATCCTAAATCTTTTATCAGTTCCAGTCAAAACCATTGCAAAAAATATGAAAATGCTAACTCCTTCATAACACAATTAGGCTCTCTGAGAAAGTGAATTATTTTTGGCCTAAAGTTACTCTTGACGGACCAATTGTGGGACAGCTGTAGATCTTTAAAGTCGTTTCTTTCTTGCTAAGGAAAGCACAGGAGTACACTGACTTCAGTGGAAGAAACAAATTCTTTGTGCAAGGGGGAGGGTGAAGAGAAGTGGAATCAGTGAAGCACCAAAAAGCAACACTGTGCCAAGCACAGGTTATTTATCTTGCTAAATACACAGGCCAAGTCACACAATCTTTGTTCAGTTAAAACTACTACTGATTCCAAAAGAAACTGACTACATAATTTCCCTTGCTATGAATAATTCTACTAAATGAATATATTAAATGCACATGAATATTTATCACTTCTAGCTTATGAAGTATTCCTATTACTGAAATCATGAGAACAGTAGAGTACAGATATCAGAAGAAAACAAATGGCATCAGACTGCTTACATGTTTCTACTGACATTAACAAAGTCAGCCTTTCTCATCTCATCCCTGCCACAGTAAACTAACAATGCTGAACATAACTGCAGTACTTGCAGTAAATATAAATAGGGGAACATTTAAATTCTCTTATCTAGTTCAAAGTTTACCAGAACACTTATTCAAGTTATTGCTTTATAAAAAATGTTTCAATTATGGGATTTTTTTGTTATCAATTTTGTGTGTTCAGCTTTGGACACCTCAATACAAGAAAGACATTGAGGTGCTGGAGCAGTTCCAGAGAAAGGCAACTAAGAGAGAATAAGTCTTATGAGGAGCAGCTGAGGAAACTGGGGTTATTTAGTCTGAAGAAAAGGAGGATGAGAGGAGACCTTATCACTCTCTGTAAGTACCTGAAATGATGTACAGACATAGGCACTGGTCTCTTCTCACAAGTAACTAGTGACAGAACAAGAGGAAATGGCCTCAAGCCACACCAGAGGAGATTTAAACTGCGCATTAGGAAAAATGTTTTCACTGAAAGGGTTGTCAGGCACTGGAATAGGCTGCTGAGGAAGGCGGTTGAGTCATCTAGATGATTCTATGATTCTGTAAAATGTCCCACGGAAATCTGAGATATGAGAGCAAAAGAAACTGATCATATTTTGTTACTTACCCATTTCTTTATTTTGTGTTTGTTTTGGTTTTTTTTTTAAATATAATTTTCAAAGTAAAAGTTACCATTTTACTGTTTTATCTACTAAGAGCAGTTTTATATTTATTTACATTTTTTATTCATGTGTGGGTGTGTAAATACAGTAAATATCTACACAGTTACTATGCCATATGGAAAAGTCTACAGCATCTAAACTTCACCATAAGGCTGGATGTTATTAATGAAGTACAGTTAACATTTGAAAGTTTCAGACTGTCTGATAGAGCTACTGGAAAGGACAAGGAAAATAAAGTTGTTTATTTTTGAGTTCTTGTAATAAACCCAGAGAACTTATCACACTGTGGAGTGGGGTTGGTTTTTTTTTGTTTGTTTTGTTCTGGTTTTGTTTGTTTGTTTGGTTGGTTTTTTTGTGTTTTTGGTTGGTTGGTTGGTTGGTTGGTTGGTTTTGGTTTTGGGTTTTTTTAAGTGATCCAGGAAGCAAGGATTGATGGAGTAAAAGGACCTGTGTTTTGGTACATTTTGACACATCACATGATATACTGCAGTACAGCAGGCCCTGCTAAGACCATTTCTGTCTTCCAATAAATCTGTGCTGGAAAATCTTTTTAGATGCATATGAGCCTCAAAAAAAAAATAATTTTTTTTTCCAATATTAACTATATATACTTGGGCAGAAGATTCCAAAGTTTAGTCAGCAGGTTATTGACAATCCTTATAGAGGTATCTGGTGTTGTGTGATCTGGACTGGTCACATCTTACTCCATCTTTGTTTAGGGTAGCCAAAATTCTTTTTTCCATGAAGGCAATGACAAAGGAATTATCCAAACGGAAAGCAAATGAGCACCAAAATTCTGTTGAACTAAGGTCAGTAATCAGTACTGCAGAGTTCTGGGTGATGGAAATGGTATAAAATAAGTAAACCAGAATGTTGTTACTTTGTGACTCTTGATAGTATTTCTAAGCCACTTAGTGTCTTTCCTTTGAAGGTTACTGGAAGGTTTTGAGTTTTCACTTGAATGTTCACTTCTAATAAACCAAATATTCAAAATAAATAATAAATTCAAATGTATTTTCTTGTTCTTTTTCAAAAGACTGAGAAGTTTTATACTTCATGTGGGTTCCAACCACAACCCACAACCTGGCCTAGGATTTAGTTGAAAACTAACTCCATTTATTTGCAAGACTGGAATGTTCTCTTAATTTTGACTTTAGAGTTTAACTGTTTTTTTTTTTTTTAAATATTCTCTAGTTGCAGAACAGTTTCATAGTAAGCATTATGAAAAATGGAAGGTTCTTCAGACAAAACAGTCAATGCAGCAACAAGATTATTAAATATATGTCTCTGTACCTCACTGCATTTTCCCATTACAAAAAAAGCTTTGTTTATTCCTGCAATACATTTTCTCCTGAATTGCTGCTTGACTTGATTATGCAAAGTAGATTAATTTTGCAGGGTGAAATATAGTAAAAGAAATTAGCAGCACCACCTCTTGTCTAGAAGCATGAATTTTAATGCTCTTACTTCATAGCTAAAGAAGAGTAGACACAGAGATTAGTAATGTCATATATTCCACATAAATATTACAAGTCTTAAATGTTCCTGATATTCACCCCAAATCTTAAGATTCATTAGATATAACAATATGGAACCCCTGCTTGAGAGTACATTATTCCAGTTATTCTAGGATTGTCTAAACTGTCCTCTGCAAATATATACTACTGTCAACTACAGTAAGTTAGATAACTGATTTTTTTTTTACTTAGATTAAGTAAATATGACTAGTTAAAAATGGCATTTGCTTGTGCTGTGATTGAACTATAACCTGAGAATAAGAAAACATTTTTTTTCCTGGAAAATTTGGGAAATACCATAAGAAAGGTTAGACAACAAATTTTTATAAAGCCAAAGCTAGCAGAAATTAATTCTGTCTAACTTAAACTTAAAGCACCAAAAAATGTAGTCCAGCTGTGCACACTGCAATTCAATTATCTGAATCCAACTCTTTTTTCATGTCACAAAAGTAGAAACTGGCCCGATAACAATACATGCTGAAACTTTAAAATTGTTAAGATGATTGAGAATTTTACTAAAGTGCATAAGCAGATCTTTTAATGCAACTGTTCTATTACAGAAGCCTAGATATGACCTAGGAACCTAAGAAACACAGTCAGTCCTTATACAGCTGGTCAAAGCTCCAGCAATGCTGTTTAGCACACTGGCTGCTTTTCTGTATTATGGCATTTCCTGTCATAGAATCATAGAATTGTAGAAAGGTAGGGGTTGGAAAGGACCTCTGGAGATCGAGTCCAACCCCCCTGCCAGTGCAGGAACACCTAGAGCATGCCACACAGGAACAGATCCAGCTGGGTCTTGAAAGTCTCCAGAGAAGGAGACTCCCACAACCATTCTGGGCAGCCTGTTCCAGGCTCTGTCATTCTCACAGTGAAGAAGTTTTTCCTTATGTAGAGGTGGAACTTCCTGTATTTCACCTTGCTACCATTACCTTTTGTCCTATCACAGGGCAAAACTGAAAAGGAACTTGACCCTTCTACTTGACATCCCCCCTTCAGATATTTGTAAACATTAATAAGATCCCCTCTCAGTCTTCTCTTCTCTAGAATAAACAGCCCCAGGGTTCTCAGCCTTTCCTCATAAGAGATGTGTTCCAGTCCCTTCATCATCTTTGTAGCTCTCCCTTGGACTCCTTCTAGTATTACCCCGTTCCTCTTGAACTGGGGAGACCAGAACTGAATAGAGGGGGAGGAGAACCTCCCTCAACCCGCTGGACACATTCTTCTTTATGCACCCCAGGATACTGCTGGCCTTCCTGGCCACAAGGGCACATTGCTGTCCCATGGATAACTTCTTGTCCACCAGGATGCCAAGGTTTCTCTCCCTGAGGCTGCTTTCCAGTGAGTCTACCCCTAACCTGTACCAGTGCATGGTGTTGTTCCTCCCCAGGTGTAGGACTCTACACTTACCCTTGTTGAACTTCATTAGTTTTGCCTTTGCCCAGCTCTTCAGTCTATCCAGATCTCACTGGATGGCAGCACAGCCTTCTGGTGTTATCAGCCACTCCTCCCAGTTTTGTATCATCAGCAAACTCATGTGAACAACATTTCCTTCTCTTTCCTGTCAGAGCTCAGGTGACTACCATTTCATATGGAGCATTCTTCTACTTCCACATCTTCTTGCATACTCTCATGATTCTCCCCAACACATCCTTCAGTAATGAGCAGAAAAACCCTCTGTATCATAATGGAAGAAACAGAAAAATTAGTGGAAAATAAAATACAGTCATACTAGGTATGTTTCTTAAATTCCCTGTTCCTTCTCTTTTACCAGTCATGTCAACCTTAAATGCCATTTATCTCAGTGGTGCCTCTAGGTCTTTCCTTTCAGTGCCTTTTTCTTCATGATATTCTCTAAATTCTTGTCAGCAAGCTAACAGCTTCTTCATGTTTAAATTCCTCAGGTTGCAGAACAACTCAACTTCTTGATTAGCTTTGAGAAGGGATAGATCCATATGTCATTAAATTCATATGAAAATTTCTCCTGATTTCCAATGAGCTTCTTGTAATTAAT
>JANHGN010014924.1:0-14670 GCA_024605025.1 Megaceryle maxima | reverse complement strand
AGTGAAAATAAATTAAAAAAAAAACCCCAAACATATGCTTTTAAATTCTGTTTTTCTTTATTCTTAACCACTGTAATCAAGAATATGAAAACATATTTTTAAAATTCCAACTGGGTATATATATAAAGATCATACACTGACATTATTACTTGAACATTGTCAGACTTGCAAAAATTGACCTGGATGATCAATAAAGATACTGAAATATTGTATAACTGATAAATATTTTTTTCAGTAACTATAGAGTGTATCCTTTATGCTGTGTGGGGTGTACTCTGAATAGAACCAAATGAATTCTCTGTGAATACATTCATATTATACTATAAAAAGTATGACAAGTGCCTAGAAAAAAATGTTATAGAATCAAATCACAGGAACACTTTAAAAATAGTTAGAATATGTTGCATATGTTACCACTAAGCAAAATTGCTATAACTAGGAAGCAAAACTCATGACTTGGTATGAATAACATTAGATCTGTATAGATAAACGGAGTAGAATTTTTTTATTTAAAGTTAAAAAAAAATTATCTCATTTAGACATTCATACAATATCATGAAATATGAGTTACTGCAAAAGCAATCAGCTTAGACAGCTCATTAATCTTTCTCATACAAATATTGTGATCCCTCTATCTTTCCTCAACAATTTTTGTGTGTATGATTTAGGGATCAAAGAAATGATAACTAGTTTCCATGACAGCTTGAGATACAATGTGTTCTGCAACATGATGAACAATTAAATTGCAATTTAATTTCCCTTATTATTTTATGGTAACATAACATTAGCAAAATAAATATGCTCTGATTGTGCAACGTAGGCGAAGCAGTTCCCTGCCTTAACACTACGTTCATTTATTTGATGAAACTAACCAGATTTCCATTAGTCTAAATAATCTGTACTGACATGGTACTCTTTCACAGAGCCTAAAATTATGTCTCCACAGCCCTCATTTTGTAATGACACTGAAACTGGCTTTCATGAAACTATCTTGTAACCAGAAGCAATGCAGCTGCAGAGCTCCTCCCAGGTTATGTTAAAGAGACTGTTAAACTGGCTCCAGTATTTGAGTCAGCTTGTTCAGAATTTGCTAATTTGAGTATTTCCAAGTGGCCTTATTTTGCTAAATGCTCAGATGAAACTGTTTCCATTATTTCCAGTAGACTTTGGACCATGGTCTGAACACCATGTAGCAATACACTGTGTACACATGATGTTAAGTTATATGTAAACTCATTTTTAATTTTGTTCTTAACATACTGAGCACTGACAACATGCAATTTTGTTACAATTGTAAGGTTCAAATCTGACTCAGAAGGCTGGGAAGAGGATGTGTAATTATCAGCATTTATTCTATGGATGTTTCTGAGGTTTCTGAGGCACTCACTTTGGGATGGACTCACATTTTTCCACTTATATAGAAATAATACAAAGAATGAGACGACAGAAAAAAATCTCTTCCCACATTGCAGCTTGTGCCCATTGCCTCCCTTGATATAACTGAAGACCACCAAAGGGAATCTGGTTCCATTCCCCCCCTCCCCCTCCTATTAGGCATTTGAAGACAGCAATAAGATGTCCTCTTAGCCTTCCCTTAAGGTCAAACAAATTTACCCAGCCTATCCTTGTACATTATATGCTGCAGCCCACATTAATCACCTTGGTGGCCCCAGACTGGACTCACTGAACTAGATACATTCTTGCTGGTACAGACAGAACATAACTCATTTTTCACTGCAGGGTCACACTGTTGACTCATGTGCAACTTTTCCTCCAAGACTGCTGATTTTTTTTATTGTTTTTTCCATTGTTCCATCCCCCTCTCCCTAACTTCACTTCTTCTCTCAAGCTTCCTTCTCAACTCACTCTGCCTTTGAGATTCTGAATGGGGTTATTCCACCCCACATGCAAACTTCCCTTTTTCCTTGGTTGAACTTACAGATGCATTTTTCAGTCCATTTTTTTCCAACGTGTGGAGGTCCTGCTGCATAACAGGTCTGCTCTCCAGAGTATCAGATACTCTTCTCCAACTTGTCATTATCTGTAAATGTGCTGAGAATGTGCTTCACCTACTTTGGAAATAAAATGAGTTTAATTTTTTTTTAGTGATGATACCATAAAAAGAGACTAGAATAATGACTTAAACAATCAATATAAAATAGTACATCCTGAATAGAAAAAAAATGCGTCTAAGAAAATGAAACCACATGCATCACAGATTTAACTATATGTGGTGCTACTGAATCTTCCATATTCTTTGTTATGTGCATGCATTTGTAGATTTATCAATACACAGTTGCTAAAAAAAATTTAGAACAAGTTTTCATTTGAAAATGAAAACAGTTTTCAGTACTTTATTCTCCCTGGGAGAAGATATTGAAGGTATAACTGCTATGAAATTCGTAACTTCCTTCACTATGAGATACAAATGATACTTTTGTCTACTGCATCACTGATGATGTGAACTCTAGTAACTAAAACTGTTTTAGAAGCTCTTCTCAGGTCAAAGTGTTATAAAAGCAGTCATTGAGCAATGAACACACTGGATGCTCTGTCCTATAATCTGGTTTAGCTATAATTATCCTTAATTTCAGCAGTTTATTCTATAACGAAAACTGTAAAAGTAATCAGTAGTTTTTAATGTCTTGTAAAACACAACTGCTTTGTAAAGAAAGGTCAGAACATTTTCACCCCAAGGAGTACCTGCTCATTTCAAGTATTGTTGAATTTGTGTGTTAATATACAACAAAACTATAGCTTATTGCTCTCTCATGTATTTAATTCTTTGAGAAGAAGCTTATAAAAGACCTAAAATCCTACTAATGCAATGAAACTAACATCACAATTTTGGTTAAAATATTATGCATGGGTCTGCTGGAGAACTACTTCAAATTGTAGAGAAACACTGTTTTATAGTTATGTGCTTTATTGAGATCTTTGATGAGTAAAGAGAGGACTAGCAATGAAAGGCTTTTAAAATACAACAGTTATCCTTGTTTCACTTGCATACATCACATTCTCAGAAAACTTAAATCCCAGAGGAAAAAAGAAATGCTCAAAACTCAAAATCTATGAAACATAAAGTGATCAAGTAATAAAGAACTGTAAAAAAAATATGGAAAATTCCAATTATCCATATTCTTTTATTAAAGCATCTTTTGAATCTAGTGATGCTAACATTGTTTCAGTAGCATCTATTCTAATACATTCAACAAGAATTAAACCAGAAAATTTCATATCAAGCCATAACTCATCTACCTTCAGCTGTTTACTAAAGAGCTCAGAACTCTGAGATCCAGATAAAAATGTAGAAAAACCAATTTTGAACTAACTCTGGTATAGATTGTCCAGCATTCTTGGCACCTCGAGCATGTTTTTTCATGGCAATTATTTCACAAGCCATAATATGTACATTTAGATTACTGTATCAGTGCATCATTAGTAGCAAAAGAATGCAGAGATGACTTTTGTAATGGTTCTGCTAAGACGTCCTCTCTGATCTTTGGAAAAAAAAAAAAATAGCAAGCATGGAGTTAATCAACACAGTCAATAACTGCAACTCTTAAAAAAAACAAAGATCCCGACAAACATCCTCTTCCCCTGAAGCTGTAAGTGTAGTTTCTGTAAATAAGAATAATCAGTGGCAATTACCAACAATTTACTCCCTAGCACTGTTGAAAAATACTATACAGAAATCTGTCATAAACCCCTCATTGATTAAAATGTCAGTGAAGAACACATTGAGGGACAATGTGTACCAGTATAGATAGTAGTTAATTGCCTTCTGTTGTAAACTGTAAACACAGCAGGCCAAATTGTGGTCTCAGTTATGTCCCTGTAATGTCAGTGAAGTTTGTATGACTTGAATGGGCGTATCAGGAAGATTTGGACCTTAAATAGTCAAAGACACTGCATTTTGATGTATATGAATGACGTCTGTCCTGTTCACTTGATATATTTTACAACATTATTCTATTAAAAAAAAAAAAAAAGGGAGAAAAAGAAAAGCAAAATCTCAAGAGACATACAATATCTTAATATTTTTTCCGAACCATTGCTATGAGGGAACAATGTATTACATTTTCTACTCTACGAGCAGACTTATTTGAGATTCTAACCCAAAATTTCTAAACCAAACAAAACACATATGCACTCATGGGGAGCCAAAGGGATGGAGGGAGCTGAAGGAGTAAGACTTTTTTTTTATAGTTTTTCTCTCTGATCCTAGAAGATTTATCCCAACTCTCCACAGAATAAAAAAGAAAGGTCTAAATTATTTTGTTTATTGCCATTGAATGTGTAAGGAGCTTTACAATTTTAGGAATGATACAGTCTTTCACCTGATATTTACAAGTCCCTGCATCATATGTAGTTAGAGAATTCCTGGACTGATAGTAATGAAAGAGGAATTTTTAAAGATGATATTTCACAAAGAATACACATTTTAATAATTTGTACCTTACTTGTGACAAAGATTCCTTTCCTGGTTTCAGCTGGAATAGAGGTAATTTTTCTTCTTAGTAGCTAGAATGGTGCTTTGTTTTGGATTCAGTATGGGATTTGGTATGAAAAAAAATGTTGATAATATACTGATGTTTTAAGTTGTTGATAAGAAATCAAGGACTTTTTAGCTTCCCATGAAGAGGGGGGAAAAAAAAAAAGAGTGAAAAGAATGTGTCTAGCAGTTTTCCATATTGAAAGGGAAGTAATGAAACTATTTTCAATTTCTATTTGATTTTGGAAAAAAATAAATCTCAAGTTCTGATAGATATTCAGCAATATTTTAACACTGAGAATAGGTGATAAGGCCCTACAATTTTAAGTCAGCTTTACAGTTAAGATTCAATTCTCCCAGGCTCCTCATTCAGAGCAAGCAGAACCAGTAAGCCAACAAACTGAGAATATTAAATAGCTCAACACATGATCATCACACTGGGCTCACATTATTTACTGTGGGATGATAGCACAAGTGCTATCTCTGCTGCTATCTCTGCTATCTCATCTTTCTATGATGCACCAGAGACCAGTTTCATTATTGTTTGAGCAACACCGACTGACACAGGGGAATGTTGAAGAACTCTGTTGGTGAAAACTCTGCCTGGAGCTCCTGGGAAGCAGCACATCTACACTGTTCAGCTGCTGCTCAAGCAGGGGCAGCAGAAGAGGCATCTGTACTGCTAATACAGAGAAAGCAAACAAGCTCACTATAGCCAGCAATGTTTTACCTTGATGTTTAGATAGTTGTTTCGACTACTACTAAAAATAATCTGAAGGGGAAAAAAAAAATAAACTAGCAAATAGAAAAGTAACTTCTGTTAGCTAAAGCGCAGTTGAAGGAGGGAAAACAAACCCATCACAACACCTATTTGTGGGCAAATTACTTTTTAACAGCTTTCTGACAGAAACTAGCCATTTGACCCAGCATAGCAGTGTGTTTTCCCCATGAAAGTATCAGATATCATAACATATTTTAATGAGCTTGGAGGTAAAGCAGTGTGCATGTGTGTAGGTGGTTCTAAATAACACAGTTACTCAAATAATGTACGAAGTAGCATTTGGGCTATTGGTATTCCCTGTCTTTCTAAAATACACCCATTTAGGATATTGCACAAGCCATAAATAGCCTTATTGAAATCACCTGTGACTTGAGAGGATTGACTCATCCACATTCACACTGTTTCCATTACAAAACAAACAACCCCCAGGCACACGACCTCACCCTGAAATCCTAACAAAACCCCTTTGTGGCCTAGTAATTTATTGCAAAAACTATCTACAAAATTTTCAGCAGTCTTGCTGATACACAGAAGACTGCCACACATGAATTACAACAAACCTTACAAACACATTTTCTCATCTGAGTAACAACCAAAAGGTGTCTTTACACTTCCAGTGATGGAAAGGCAAAGATAAATATAAAGCTGGATGGCTGACAGCTGATATTAAAAACAAGGCCAAGCACTATCCAACAAAGCTGGCAGCATCATTCAACTTAAACTCTTAGATCAGTTCTGATCATTCACATTTTTTTTACAACAATATCGGGCTCCCACTGTTTTTATATTTCTTTCTTCCTTTTTCAATGGTAAAGGAAACCTTTACCTGAGTTTTTACGTACAGATTTTTTCCAACACAATAGAAAAAAAAACAACCTCAAAAAGCTAAAGACATTCATTAGCCTTCTGACAACAGACAGAAGAAAAATCACCCCATTCAGTGTTTCTCTTGCAGGATAATGACAGTGAGGAGATATTCAAGAGATCCGTATGAGAGAGGACGTAGAGACTGATGTTACCTCCATGGTCTCAAATACACATTATCAAAACTAAAGTGAGTGAATTACAGTTAATCATCTAAATGAATGTTTGCAATCATATCAGACAGAAACATAACCACAAAGAAAAAGGATATCAGTATCTCTTGCAGGATGCTTGTTCCTTTTTACAGACTTTAAAATTCTGTTTAGTTATCAATCTCTTGCAATAAAAATAACATGCTGATACACGATCAACTTGGTGTCTATGCCTATTCTGAGCTTCACTGCTTCACTTTTAATTGCACCAGCACTGTCTTACTCTGCACTCCACTCTGGTTCAGCAGTCACTGTCTTCAGTTTTATTACCTTGAAGATCTTAGTTTACTGTCTTTGCAATCTTACTGAATTTGAACTCTAAATCACAGATTTTTTATTTGTTGATATTATTGCTCTGATGTTATAAAAAAAAACCAAACAAAACAAAACAAACCACACACACAAAAACCCAACCCCCCCCCCAAAACAAAACAAAACAAAACAAAAACAAACCAAACAAACAAAAAAACCACCAAACCAAATAGTACAAGTGGAGGGTTCAATTACAGAGGGCAGTTGCATTGCCCCAGGGGGTGGAGAAATCTACCAAGTGTGAATCAGAGTTACAAGATGCCTCCTATTTCTCTTCTTCTAGAAAATCATTGATATATCCCCCCCTACACCACCCCTATACTTAATTATATACTGAGGCATGTATAATTAATTAATTATACATGCTCTGATACAGCTGCACTGGCTGTAACACTGGGAGGGGAAAAGCTGAGCCTACCACCTGTCCAGGAGAGGAAATAATAGCTCTATTGAGGCTGCTTACGCCTTCCTTGCTGTATTGTTCTTAAGATTATTCCTTTAAAAAGGAAAAATAAAAATATAAAAAGTTTCGAGCTAACTATTTTCTTCCAGGAATTGTTCCTTATTTTAGTGGACTTCAGATCAGACTTTTTGTTTGGAAATCATGTGTAGATGTAAAATTAGTTTGTCTATCGGGATATACATTTTCTCTCAAGGGGATGTCTGACAATCTGTTAACACAGTGTATAATGTTGAGGGTAGGGGGCAGATCACAGGCCAGATTGTTAGCTGGTATGAAAGAGGTGTTAATGCCATTGACTTTAATAGGACTACGTCAATATCCACCAGCTTAAGATTCTCTGTATCACAGCCCATAGACCACTTGCGGCTTACAAAGCCTTTGTATTCACTCCACAAAGGGACTTTTTAATTGTGGCTATACTTGACAGAATCATAAAAATGTACTATTATCAGTTTACCCAGTGATTCTCTAGAATTCCTAAGGATTAGCGTCTCTCCTTGGAAGCACACAGAGTTGTGAGAAAACCTTCTCAGCTAAATCCAAGTTGAATTTAGAGGTGACCAATGGAAACTTTCATTAAACTTTTTATATTGTGATAACTCATCTTGAACCCATGCTGCCACAAATTATTAGCAAGGAAATTTAGCTGGGAATATCCCACCTTTGAGCAAATTAAGACTGACTGATTTTTTAAAAGTGACTTTGTATATGTGATATATCACCTTATAATTCATATACAAAAAAGCAACACAGTTCATGCACATTTTGTAATAGATCTGAGGCTGATGTCTTAGCTGCGAAGAGTTTCAGCATGAACAAAACTTTGGGGATTCCTCCTTTATATGCTAATTGTTAAGTTCACTGAAGTATAGAAAATGTCTAATATGCAGTTATTTATGTGGAATGGAAATTTCTACTGCTCATTTATGAGATGAAGATGGCGTTTCTCTCAAGAAATTAGCAGAAATTAATGCAAACCCTGAATGTCTTTATGCAACTAGGTTTGCATTCTCTTCTCTGGAGTTTGAATGCATGTCATGAGTGCTTATTTTTCCTAAAACATAGCATTCTCAATAATGAAGACTTAAAACACATAGTACAGGTTTCCCAAGTTCCCTGAACAAGTTCTTCCTCCCCTACAAATTATAAGTCTAAATAATAAAAAAATGAAAGAATGCCTACTTTTTTTTTAGTAGTTGTGGGTTTTTTTTGTGGCTAAAAGCCTTCAGAGGTTCAAGCTTCACCCTACCCTTACCCCAACCTCAAGTGGTAAAAACTTTTTTATTCTCCAAATAAAAGCTGTATCTGCATATGTGAAGCTTAGAGAACAGCTGGGCTGCTGAGAAAATATCAAATATTGTGCAAGCTGGCACATCAAAACTGTTTATGTTGGAATAACTTTTCCCCAAGAGGTGGGTGCACTTTGGCAGTGAGTGAAATTTCCCCAGATATCCGTTCACTCCCATTGCTGTTGAGATATTAAACTAATAAGTACCGAATTCTGGCTCCAGAACACACACATGTCAAAAGCTGACATCTGTGGGGAACAGATAATCCTCTGAAGGCAAAATGAGTCAATAATTTAGTTGAACTGTCTTGAAGTTGCACAGATTTCTTGGGTAGTATGGCAAAAAATATGAGAATAGCAAAGCTTTACTATTATTAAAAATGGTGCTATCCTAACATCATAACTTTCAAAAATAATGGAAGTTCATCACAAAATTGCTAAAGCTTCATGCAGTTATATTTTTATCAAAGTTTTGGGGGTTTTTTTTCTTGTTATTTTGTTGTTCTTGTTTTTTGTAGATATTCAGTGTTAACCAAATTGTCTCTGCCGACTAGTATGAATTTTCCTTTCTCTTCTTTTTACTTGTAGGGCTCTGCTGACAGAGATATTCCCATGTTAACAGTGCTGATGTCTAATACACCAGAGAAAAAATAATATTTTGTTTCTCTTTAATGTGTGGATATTGTAAATCATTAATACACATAGAGGTATTTCTTTCAGAAAATGTCACCAGTACTCAAATTCAGAGTGAAAATTTAGCAGAATAAACCTAAATTGTCTTCCCATTCTTTCTTTGTACATGACAGATATTGATATCAATTGAGCCAATTTAAGATGAAGCTCACTGAAATTTTAGTGTTTGTAAAAATACTTGGCTCTTAACATTAAAAAAAAAAAAATCTGTAAAAACCAATGTTATCACAGATTTTTTTCAAATCTTGCTGCTTAATACAAAAGCTTTTTTTCTGTCATATTGATGTTATATTCTCTTTCTCTTCTACCATGAGAAAACTTTAGCTAACTACATCCTTGTGGGTAAACTCAAGAAGCATGGGTTAGAAGAGGGGATGGTGAGATGGGTTGACAACTGGCTAAGCAATAGAGCTCAGAGTGCTGTGATCAGTGGTGCAGAGTCCAGTTGGTGACCTGCAGCAAGCAGTGTTCCCCAGGGGTCAGTACAGTGTCCAGTCTTACTCAACATCTTCATCAATGACCTGGATGAAGGGATAGAGTGTGTCCTCAGCAAATTTCTTGATGATCGAAAATTGGGGGGAGTGGCTGATACACTAGAAGAGCAATCAAGCTTGTGAAGGGCCTGGAGAACAAGTCATATGAAGAGCGGCTGAGGTAACTGGGCTATTTAGTTTGAAGAAGAGGAGGCCAAGAGGAGACCTTATTGCTCTCTACAACCACCTGAAAGGTCTGCGTAGAGAGGCCAGCACTGGTCTCTTTTCATAAGTAACTAGTGACAGAACAAGAGGGAATGGTGTCAAGGTGCACCAGGGAAGGTTTAAACTGAACATTAGGAAAAAAAAATTTCACTGAAAGGGTTGTCAGGCACACAGGCTGTCCAGGAAGGTGGTTGAGTCACCATCTCTGGCTGTGTTTAAAAGGCATATAGATGTGGTGTTTGGGGATATGGCTTAGTGGTGGACTTGGCAGAGTAGGTTTAATGGTTGTACTCGATGATCTTAAAGGTCTTTTTTAACCTTGATGATTCTATGATTCTATGAAATGCTAACCCCTATTATCCTTTTATCAAACTAGATAAAAAAAGAAAGTGAACTATGGTAACTATAGAATTAAAGTTCTAATAGAAACATTAAATACTGATTGAAGAAACACAGAACATATAATACAAACCAACAAATTTCTCAGTGGTATTCTAAGTAATTCTTGCGATGCATTGAGTATCTGTAATGCAAAAACTAGTAGTTTGTGAAAGTGGGTGTGACTTTAAGGAATTTACAACACAGAAAACATTCAGGAAAACCCACAGAACAGTTGGTGTTTGAAACCTTTTTTCCCTTCTGTGGTAAAAATGTTCCTAACCAGGTTCATTTTATAGCTGTCTCTGGTTTTTATCATATCTCAGATGATGCAATTCTAAGCACAAATACAGGGACCAATTATTTATACAGCTACAGTTGTGCAATAGTACATATATACTTATCATTCCAGTGTTCATTACAGATGAAGTTTTTAAGAGGTTTTCTAGCTCAGTTCAGAAATCCTCATCTCAGTTTTCCTCTTACAGCTGTTTGGCAATTTGTAATTTACTGAGTAGCTGGATACGTGCAGAAGGACACTATTCTAGTACGCACCGCATTGCAACATGACCCTGTCATTCCCATTATCGGCAACCTTTCAACTACTCAGTTCATTTATTCCTGCGTCAAAGATATTTATTTATTTATTTATTTAAGAAAGGCTTTTTTTTCCTCTTCTTAAGTCTTTCTTGCCTCTTGAGCTAGCACCATTGCTTAAGTGAAATTATTTTGCCAAAGTCTCCAGTTTTTCTCCCTCATGTGAAAAGTCCCAAGTTTTGTGACTTGTATTCTTTCTGTTAATCTTCCTTAACAGCAAGTTTGTACTCTCTGAGGCAAACAAATTCTTGACTTCATGTTAACTCCCTGATTAAATGGATCAGGTTTTGCTGTTCATAAATGTTTTCAAGAAGGAGATGAGCATGTTATAGGCTCTACTGATGACTCTTTATAGAATCTTTTATGGCAAATAGTAAGTATGTGCCTGGAAGGAAAAGAAGCAATATTCTATTCTGATTCTATTCAGACTCTCCACATATTTAGATGCCTAAAACATCTGATATTTATCTTTCAAGGAAGATCACAAGGTCATATTGGAAGTCAAGATATATCCAAGTCAGCGAATTAACTTCTGGTTTTCAGTCCTGCATTTTATTTATTTCTTTTCCCACTCTGTGTAGTTCTGAAGTAGAATCATAGAATGTATGGGGTTGGAAGAGACCTCTAAAGGTCATTTAGCCCACCCCCCCTGCAATAAGCAGGGACAAATAGTTGTTTTCTTACACAAAGATTATAATGGAATTCCTTATGAGACTATATCCTCTCTGTAAATGATACAGTCCCCACATCCCTGAAATAGAACCAGTGCTGTGACATCTCTTCACAGTCCATTGTAATCCTTACATGGGAATTTTCAGAGCTACTTGTCACAGTAGAAATTCCATATTAATGACTCTTCTTTTACTCAAGTATTTTAAGCAAGAATGAACAATATAACTTATTTTAAAATTTGCTCCATTTACCTCTGTCAGCTTCTGATAAACCCAAGATTCTGGTCAATGGCAACAGAACTCTGTAAGGGCATATAAAATCAGAACCAGAATAGCTAAACAGAAAGCACCAAAATCAAAACTCATTCAAATAGATGACTCTATTAGATGTGTCCAACTGTCTGGGTCTTCTCCCTCAATTAATCACTTTGAAGATGAGGTGATCCTGAGAACTGATGAGAGAGCTGATGTCCTGAATCAAAACTTTTTGTGATGGAGATTGATAGCTAAAAAAAAATAAGAAGTCTTATTCTTGCAAGATTTCCTCCTTTCTTATACAGATCCTTAGGTTTGGTTAACTCACAAAACTGACTCTGAAATAGCCTGAACTCAGAACAGACTGCAGGAGTCAAAACAGTCATGAGGTTCTGTGTAGCAGAAATTCCACACTTAAGCTGTGCTGTCAATTAGACGGATCCCACTGTAATGGTGTGTCTTCTGTCAAACGTTTCTGAATAGACCCTTGTTCTGTTTGATACTTTCCTGAGGGAGCTTTATCACGGTTCTGATGTATGGGTAACCTGATAAGCCTTCATTTAGCACTGTTCTATAGCTATTTAACCTTAACACGCATCTAGACACTACCATCAAAATGGCAGTTTTTTGTGGTGATGGAGTGCTCAGCAGTGGTTAAAGCAGATTAACAAAGTGTTTTTGTTACAACATAGAGTCTGCATCCCATAGTCTTGCTAAATCCTTGCTAACAGGAGTTTCATCATCTAAAAGGCTAGCTGTTCATACATGATAAGGTTTCTAAGAGCATAAAAATCTCTAAACAAACCAATACTCTGAAAGAGGCATGTGTAAAGTTTCAGCTTTATTGTCAGACCATGCTCTAACTGAGCTGTCTATATTTGTCTCTACATATATCTATATAAGATAATACCTTACTGGAATCATGCATGACAGAATCTAATCAACTATTTTATGGAGAAAACAAACCAAAAAATATCAACATTTCAGGTTAGTATATTTATTGGTAATACTATAAACAAAAAAACCCTTAACATTTAACAGATGTGAGAGTATGTATAGCTAAAAATGCCAGAAAGCTCTTTAGCTGGTTCAGAAAATATTGAGATCAATAATTTAAACTATTGAAAAGTTATTAATCTGTCAGTCAACAGTACAGAATCAAATCTAAAAAGAACTAAGGATGCTCCAGAGACATCAGACTTTTTTGTCTTTAGCACTCAGAAGTGCAAAGTAGTATTCGAGAAATTGTTACTAAAAAATCTCTGCTTATATATAATATAAATATAATATATAATACATATATAAAAATAGGTTTATTCTGTGTTAGAGAAGTGAGGGTGTTTGTAAAGTTTTTCATCACTCAAGGTACCTTCTGCACTGACTACTACATATACAGCTATGTTATGTCATCCTGCCATGACATGTGATGATTAGTACTTTTTTCAACACACCATCATTCCAGTAAGCATTTGTTGTAACATCACAATTAAAAATACAATGCTCAATACTTTACTGAATGTAAAGTAGATGGATCTATGCTTATAGGGGAGCCACAGTGAGGTCAATGGTGATAAGCAAGGACACAAAACTTTGCCTATGCAAACCTTCACTAATAAAAACTGGCTTCTGTTTCTAAAGCACATGAAATACAGGTAATATAAACAACGTTTCGATCGTACTTCTGTCCCTCTGCTATATTAGGCTACTGCTAATAAACAATTGCACCATTTTGTGGAGCTAAGGAGATATACTGAGGGAGACAAAAAAGCATGTCAGAATCTAGGAACATTCCATGGAGTTCAGTATGACTTTTGTTTCTATAATGTTAAAATAAACAAACCACTAAATACTTATGTTATATAGTATATATTTTATACTGCATATATATAAAACCTACATACATCTACCCACATGTATTCTTATATGTATTTGTATAGTAACCATATAAGATATTAATTAGGAATTTTATAATAAATATCATTATTTTAATTTATTTCATAACTTTTGAGGACAAAAAGTTATTGGCTTTTTAAATTACGGGTTTGATCCACAATTTTGAAGACTTGAAAAATTTTAACTCATACTTTCAGAATAAAAAAAAATCAGAAATAGTAAATTGTAGATTGCAATCTCAATCATAACAGGAAAGAGCTATTTTCAGTGTCCATGATGTAAGTGGTTACTAATATATCCATGCAGCTGGGGGTAAGGATATGAAAACAAGGATTAAATAAACTACATTTCCAGAAGAGTAACTTAGTTGTGATTCATAGTCATAACAGCAATTATTTTCTGATCTCAACAGGCTAAGGAAAGAGGGAGTGCCATTTCTTTAGTGGTTGAGGATAGCAGTAAACTGTCTGAAAGTTACTATTCCATTTACACACTTTCATGTACCCTGCATGACTTTTTGTGAATAGTTAAATGGTAACAATGTTCCATAATGACAAGGGGTTTTTTTGTGATTTTATCTGTGGTTAGCATCTCCTCCCATGCTCTCTCCCTGATCAGGTAATCCATAGCATCTCCACTCTAGTATTTTTGGCAAAAATGATTAAAGCAACTGCTGAGCTGACTGAGAGCTCTCTGACCAAGTAGTAACCTTCATCTAGTGGCATCCTGAAACTGGATAAGGATTACGAAAATCCATTTAAATTTTCCTTATAAAAGAACTTATAACTATTTTACCTAATATATCAAATTGTGGAATCAGAATCTGCCACTGCTAGAACAGACACATTTGGCAACAGTACAGGAGCACATGTAAGAGGTAAACTGGACCAATTTAGAAAATAAAAAAACTGTAAGTATTTTTCTTTGCAAATTCTGTCTATTTCCACAGGGGGCAGGGAGGAGAGAGGGAAAAACATATAATTCTTTGAGAGTTCAGAATAAAATGCTAGTTATAAATGAATATTTTAATATGTTACAAATCTTTCTATGAAGTTTTGTTAGAAAAGACA
>JANHGN010014922.1:54441-72343 GCA_024605025.1 Megaceryle maxima | reverse complement strand
GAGCCGGGCCAGCTCGCCCCGCCGGCGCGCGGTAGCGGCTGCCCCCCCCCCCCCGCCACGTTCCCCCCCCTCTCCTCTCCTCGGCGCCGGCCGGGCCCAGCAGCCCGCCCCCCCTTCCCCCCCCAGCCCAGCGCCGGGGGCCGGGGCCGGGGCCGGGGCCGGGGCCGTGCGCTCCCCGCGCCCCGCTGTTCCGCGGCCGCGCTACCTGCTGATCTTCTGGGCGAAGGCGCGGCGCTCGGCCATGGCCGCGCTGCGGGGCTCCGCGCGGCCGCTCCTCAGCTCTGGCGGGGCCGGGGAGTCGGGGACGGGCGCCGTAATGCTCCGCCGAGGCGCGCACCCGCGCGACGCAGCCGGCCCAGCGCCCACCCTCGGCGCTCGCCGCGCCCGCCTCCTCCCCTTCGCCGGGCAGGGGCCGCTCGTCGTAGACTTACGGCGGGGCGGGAGAGGCGAGGAGGGGCCGTCGGCGTTCCCCTGCCCATCGCCGGTGCCGGGCCCGCGGCCCTTGGGGCGGCTTCTCCGGGTCCCGCACCGGCAGCCGGTAACGCTCCGGCGTCCGGCTCGTACAGGCTTCACCGAGCGCGTCCCGTCATTGCCGTGGTGCAGACGGAGCGCGCCTTCGGTTCCGCGCGTTCCCGCTGCCGCTTTAGTGCCATTTAAAAGGAGTGGGTTGGGGGTATCGCTAGGAGATCCGCTCGTGTCTGGTGATAGTGGCCCTTCAACCACCCCGGTGTCAAGCAGAGTTCAACTGGAAGCTGTGGGCTGCGGATGCCTCAGCTTAGAACCACTGCTGGGGTCTCACGGGTGCCAACCCTTGGAAGATCTTCCATGGCTCCAGACTGCCACGGGTCTGCATGGCATAGACAGGTCCCTTGGCCACCCATATCCCCACCGAGCATGGTACTGAGGGACCTCTGAGCTTCGATTACCATGTTCCTACATGATGCATGTGCCTGCAGGGATGGGACTGGGCTCTCGATCCATTATGCCCTGGATAATACCAGCTTTTCCTTCAGAAAGACTAAAAATCATCCCTAATGGTGATTTAGAAGAGGGGTGGAGCAGTGTAACCACCATCTTTCCATCCAAACAGGTCATTACTACCCATGTGCTGTATTTGAGGTGGTCATCATAAGGCAAAGAGGAGGTAGAGGGTGGAGAGTTAAAAAAAAAAACCCTATTTTGAGATTTCAAAAGAAGATCGAGGCTAGGACACATTCTAGCAGATAAATCAAAGTCAGCGTTATATGAGATATGCTGCTCATTACTCTAAACCAGACAACTATAAATAGGAATCCAGGAAGTAGCCCGAAGTAGTGAGTGTTAATTGACCCCATCCCATCTGCCTGCATTGTGTGAATGTTTCTAGCACGTTGTGACTGCAATCGGAGCGTGCCCGCTTTGCCACTCGTAGAAGCCACTGATTTCCAGCTGCACATAATTATTCCACTTTTCTGTTTGTGTGTGTTTGTGAAGGAATGTCACACCCCAAAATCTGCAAACATGTATGTGTCTGAGCGATCCCACTGGAGTTCATCGGGCTCCATGAGGAGATGAAGTGAATCCCGTGTGGGTAGCATGGTGGCCCGCTACAGAAACGTGGTGCCGTGCGTTCCGCAGATGCACACACACGCGTGCACACAGATGGGGATGCTGCAAAGCAAAGACCCATTGTGTGCTGCTGAGAAAGGGCTGCTTTTCTCCAAGGGGGAGGGGAGAAGACACCCCACCAGCGCCTGCCACGACAAAGACTTCTGTTCTTGAATTACTGCCTGCCTGTAGAACTGCACACAGGAGAAGCCCATCACCCAGAGCAGACAGGATAAGCCAGTGAGCTATTTGCCTTCTTACAGCCACAGAGGTTGTGGATGCCCATTCCCAGAAGTGTTCAAGGTCAGGCTGGATGGGACTTTGGGCAACCTGCTCTAGTTGCAGATGTCCCTGCTCCCTGCAGGGGGGTTGGAACTGGATGATCTTTAAAAGGTCACTTCCAACCCAATCCAGTCTATGGTTCTAATGGCATCAGTCTAACTTGGTCCTGTCTTAAGGGAAAGAGTCATTGCCTAACACTTTATATCGAAACTGGGAATCCTGCATTTCTGAAAAGGGAAATTCTTATCTCTGCCAGAAGGTGCAAAGAGCAGTCCAGCCCCAGAAGCCCTGATACACAGAGCACAGTGTAACCAAGGTCAATCAAGAGACCTCTTGGATTTCAGGTTTCATTTTTCCTCCCTGTCAGTTACTACCACAGACAAAAAAGCTTGATTACGTTGTGGGACATGTAAAGTCATCTCAGTCTTACCCCCAAAATCTATGTAGAGCTTATTTAACAGCCTTCCACAACTGATCTGTCAGCATGGGCTGTTTAAAGACCAAGGGTACACTAAAAGTGCAGTAATGACATGGGAGACTGCAGGTCTCTGATGCAGAGGAACAGCTTAGTTTGGTGCAGCCACCACCACCATCCCCAAATGCTGTCTGCCTCACCCTGCGCAGGCATCTGAGCCATACATCAGCTGCTTTACGTCAGCTGCTTCCCACATCTCCAAAGGCTACAGCACAGGGGCTGGAGGTAACTAGTTGCTGAGTTTTGATGTCACCATTGCCCATCTGTCAGTGTCCTGCTTTTCACTGACTTTTTCTGCAGCTCATGAGCTCTGGCAGACACGATTCCAGTTGTCCACCCACCTCTGTGCTGGAAGTGACTGACGGAAGGGCAGTTGGATCAGCCACGTCTGACAGGTGTGCTCTGACATCTGAAACCACTGTGTGTGGACACCAGAGTTCAAAACTGCCAGCTGAGGTGGGGTCACACATCCTGCTCTGCCACCCTTGCCAGAAAGGCCACAGCCTCACTGCAAGAGTGGGACAACTGAGAGTAATCAAGCTCTAAGCTATGGAGCAGGGGCCAGGAGCCAACCTCTTTATGAATGATTTGTTACTCATCTTGTTGAAGCATAAAAAAGTACAGAAATATCAACAGAGATGGAAAAAAATCCTAACTCCACCCTATCTAATGTGGAACATCACATACAAAATCAAAAATACATACGTACATTCAATTCAAAGGTACACAGTGGATCTAAAATAGGTGTACATCCAATACAGTATATATTATGTGCCCTCAATGGGAGGGTATTGCTTTGCAGATAAAGAATCTTCCTCCATAGAGTTGGTCTAAATATGACCAAAATCCCTCAATTAATTTAAGAATCAACATCAAGTGAATTTCAGAAAAATAACCAAGATTCCTCATTACTTTTCAGAAAGTATCAGCCCAGCAAAAATCTACACAGTCAGTGCCAATGACTTTAAATAGTAAGAGATCACTGAGGTTGGTAGAAATGTACACATGGCCTTGTCTAGAGAACCAAGGGCTTCTGTAGATTGACTCTAAACTTTGCAGTGCATGAAGCATTAACCAAAAGAAGTCAACGGAAAAGTGAAGAAATATGAAGGGAAAAAAAAAAAAAGCAGTATTTTACCATTATAACTCAAATAATGCCAAACACTAAAATTCATGGTATCAGCAAATCTTGCCTCCATCTCTCTGGCAAGTCACTATGACTGACGTGGTGGTGTTGCTGCATTATTCCGAGTACTAAGGTGAGTGTTGCCACTGACGGGCACTGAGTCACATAACCTTCCTGCCTCCTGTTTTCTCAGCTTACAAGTGAATTAATTGGAAGAAAGGTTCTGGCTGAAGAAACAAAACTGTGCTTTGCAAAGAGGAGAATGTGACCAATTGGCCACAGAGACCCATTACATGGAATTTCAATCTGCAATAAAAAAAATTCCTCCAGGCATCTTTTTAGGAACCAGCAGTTTCCTTTGATTCAAAACCAACTGTTGTGTGGCAAATTCTACTTGCAGTAGAAAATGGAACTATTTTCTTTTCAATTTGGTTAAAATTGTATGCAATTGATGATGTATTTGGAGTGCTTGTATTGTTGTCTGTGCATATGCATTGTCCTCAGGGATGACTGGTACCTCAGAACAAGGGTGAAGACAAATCAAGACTAACTGCAGTGGAGGGACTGTGCACACTGCAGTTAATACCTGCACACAGCCCAGCTTAATCTAAATGACTGGACAGAGGTGACAAAAAGGTGAGGGATGAAGAGCTGAGTCTACCTCTGCCAGCTGTATTTGGGCAAAGCAGCTCTCTAAAGGTCACGACCTGGACACAGCGCTCTGCTGACATGCCTGTAGCTGTGAAACAGCACGGCTCACGCCGACAGGGTGTGAAGGAAGCACCATTTCAATTATTCACTAGGGTACCTGTCCATAAACCACATGCATCCTTTAAAACACATCACTAAAATGCTTTTATTATTGAGAATTCATTTATATATATATAAAATCAATTTTGGTAAAGGCACCCTGCAAACACAGATTTAAGTCACTGAGCCTGATAATTCTAAGATTAAGTCCTGCACAAGAAAAATCTTTGAGATTGTAGCCATAGAACATTTTGCAAAAAGTGAACCAATCCCGTGTCTTGTTTGTGAGCAGCCTATTTACCCAGTCCATTGCTTCCTTGTTCTTCTTACGTAAACTTCCTCAAACCAAACACACTGAAAACACTTTCCACTGAAAATGCATCCAACATAATTCAATAAACAATGTAGTAAATAAGGGACTGCGAATTCAGAGAGCCATCTACTGGCAGTTACGTGAAATGAATTAAATTCATCAAGGGCCAAATCTTCTCTTGCCTCTCCTTGAAAATAATTTCTTTAAACATAAGGAACTACATACATGTAATGTGAACTGTACAAGCATAATTATCTTCTCAAGACAGGTATGGCAAGAGTGGAAGATGCTGCTGTTCTCAGAGCAAGAAGGAGCAGCCTCGTTTGCCCAGTTCTGCTGGGCAAATGAGGAACTAGGAGAGTAACGAAGTGAGGACTCTCCAAGTGCCTGCAGCCTTCACTACATCCCTCACATCCATGTTATTTCTTCTCTAGATGGCTCAAGCCAGGCATAGCAAAAGCTAATGACAGCTAAGCTCAAAGAAGAGCCAAGGTGCCCTGAGTACAGCGTTTCAAAGACCAGTTTTATAGTGAACGGTGTTCTTCATCCCAGACATCAGAAGATCACACGGGATCCTCACACCAAGGAAGGGAGATACTTTGTCATTCTGGATATTACATCAAATCATATCAAGCATGGTATGAAACAGCACAGCTGTAAAACATTCTGCCTAGAGCAGAATCTCCCAGCCCATGAGCCAGGCCCACAGGAGGTTCAAGCTTCCTCTCCCATGGAGAGGCACCAGTTCCACTTACTGGGGCTATCTGAAGATGGGGGGAAGTAGCAGTGGTGGCTGGCTCCTCCCTTTCTCCTTAGCTCCACTGTTTTAGGTGGAGCAGCTGGGTAGGTCAACAGACACGGTGGCAGGAATGGTGGCCAGACTCAGACTCCTACAGCAGGAGAAGTTCCTTTTGAAGGAGAAATGGAAATCTGAACCCTCAGCTGCACTAGTCTTTCTGCAGCCACCTTCATACGGCAGCATCTGGTGTCCGCTTTAGTTTTGCCTTTATTCTTTATCTCCTGGCATTATGACTTTCAGTTGTCTTAATTTTAAAAGATGGGTTCATGAACTTAAATCTCCTCAGATAAGGACTCGCAGTCTTCTCAACTAAGCTTCCATTAATATCTGCTCGTGTTTATCATTTTCAGGTATTTTGTTTCTACCTTGAATACAGCTTTTCAGTCTCCCAGTTTAATACTCTGTGAATGTCACCAATATCATCTTTATTTTCTCTCCCTGGCATTTAACCAAGATCTTAAATTAAGGGTAGCCTTGGTACAGATTCTTACAGGTATCCTAGTGGAGTCTCCTCTTCCCTAGCCTGATCCTGGGATAGAGTAAGAAAACCTGATTTTGGATGGAGTGAGTGGTACGAGGAGAAGCGTGCTGGCTACATCAGTGGAGACAGACACCTCAACAGGCACCTAGTGAGAGGGATGCTCCCGATGATGCTTTCACCCTGCATCACTGCTTCAAAGGGCAGTGCACAAATTACTGCCACAGGCAGGCAGACACAGCAGGCATGCGCAAGCAGAGTCACACTTGGGTAGATAGGTGGTTCTAGTCTACAGAAGGATTTCAGGGCCACCCCCAGCAGGTCAGTCAGAGTCTGTGCATGCAGTTGTGAGCATCTCAAGAAGCAAAATAGGACAATCCTCTGCTCCCTAAAAGGTTCCCTCAGGCTTATATGCCGCTGTGCACGTGCACCGAGTATTAACCTTGAACTTCCCGACTTCTCTGCGAAACCCGTGACCTTCTGGAGTAATGGGCTCGCTTTGGAGACAAAATAGTTGTCATAGCTTTTAGTTTTTAATCAATAATTTGGCCTCTCATCTTAATAAAGCTCTGTATCATTTATCTAATAATTCTATTTCCAGTAGTGTTGCTAAGCACAAGCAGCCCTTCCACAAGCACATCTGAGGTTTTCTGATCTAAAACGGGTGGGAAGAACCTTGCTGTAACCTATTCTAACAAGTCGTTCTGTGAGCAGAACTAACCCTGTCTGGATTCCAGTGTTCTGCCTTTATCCTATTCCAGGGTCTCTTTTTACCTGAGCAGCTATTTCCACAAAAATTTGAGGTATTTGCTATTCTGCAGAGTGGTTTCAAAACTTTCCAGAGGGAAAGAGATCACAGATGGCTTATTTCCCTAGGAAATGAACCTAAAAATAAATGAGGAAGGATTCCCTTCTCTATAGCTCCTTGGCCCGAGGTCTGCTCTGTTGAGACAACAGACAACCAGGTATTTTTGCTACATGAATGGTTGGACTCGGTGATCTAGGAGGTCCTTTCCAACCATGAATATTCTGTGATTCTGGAAAGCACAGGCTGCTGGACAGATGTGTAATGGACTTTTTGAAAGATCTTGCAGATTATTGATGAATGCTTAGGTGGCTTCCCAGATGTGACCTAGTAGGCTAGTGGCAGATACACAAAGCTTCATTCTCCTGACTGCCCAGCAATGGGTGGGATCTTACCCTTCTGCAGCATGTGGTGGGTAAATGCTGTGTAACTGTGGTATATCCGAGACTGTCTTCTCTTTTAGTCTTCTTGATGTTGCCACTTGGTGTTACCCGCTTGGTTTACCTATTAAAAAAGCAAAGACAAATTATGTTTTCCATGAACACAAATTCTAAATACTTCCTTACTATTACTATATTAATTTAGCACAAATAGAGCTCAAAGGTGGTTTGTGTGGCCTTTATGCCATTAAAATGTTGAAAGGGTAAACTCTTTGTGACATTTGTTAGAAGTTTGTTGAATGCACTATATTCTCTCTCACTCCCTTTGCAAGCCTTTCCTACAGAAATAGGAATCAGTGAATAACTATCTTTACAGATAGTTATTTATGGTTGCTCGAGTAATTATTTCACAAAGCTTTGTTTTGCATGATTCAAGTGATGCAAAAAGCGGGAAGTATCTTCATTCTCACAACCTGATTGCCTGAGGGATTTACAACGTATATCCAGATGGCACGCTGTGTGGCCTGTCAAATCGGGGAATGGTTATTAAATTTCAGAGCAGGAAGGCGCGGGTAACTAATTTCAGGCAAGGGAAGAGCCATTTCATTTGGTCAACTGAATAATTCTTTGTTCAACATTTAGCCAAATCCAAGCCCCACGTTAGCTACTCAGCTCTCCATATTCAAGACCGTACACAAACAGACAAGCACATTCATCTTTGTCTTTGAGAATAAAAGCAAAGATGAAATTTAAAGAACTATTATTCCTAAAAGAGGTTGTAAAATTCTGAAGGCAGGAGGCCGTTTCCTTCTGCACTGACAGATTACCCTACTGGGGGGCCACAGTCTTCCATGAGTTTAGAACAAACAGCAACACGGGGTTTTATTTTACATCTTTATCTTCGCTTTGAATATAGAGACAGTGTGTGCTACTTTCTGCGTGTTACCTCTCCCTTCCAGTTTTGAAAAGGAGCAGTAACTCCATGTGACCACTCTTCAGGATTTTTTTAATGTTATCATGGCACTGTTATTACTTTAAGTGCTATACAGAGACGCTGCAACAGCCTGAAGGATTCCTAAAAGACATGAGGATTGTGATCAGTAGTTCCTAGGAAAGCAGAAAAGAAGTGTTGTTAGCAAGGGCAGGCAGTGAGCTGAAAGGCAGGAGGATTAGAAAAGTGATGTCTACATCCCCACTTCAAGCGAATAGCTAGACCTTAGAAACAAGATGTTGTCTGCTTTGCACATTAATAGCCAAGATCTTTTTTACTGATCAACCCTCCAAAGTGAAATACATGATACCCATGAGACTGTGTAAAAAAATATCAGCATGAAAGGCACAAAACATCTCTTGTTGCCATTGGTACCGAAGGATAATTTTCAGTCATGTGCTAATATCATGCGCTGATGATAAAAAATTGAACTTACTCTGATCATCTTTGACCAGCAGAAGGCAGTAAAATCACAAAACGGAAAAAACCACCAAAATTTCCTCTCATGAACTCAAAACTGTGCTGTTGAGTCCCAAATGCAGGGACAGAATCTCAAGCAGAAATGCCAGTTCAAGACATTCAAGAAATTCAAGCAACATTCTTCCCAAATCCTGCACGGTTTTTTTTTTTTTCCTTAAACGCTTGGCTGCTGATACAGCCAATGATTATTTTTAAGCAGCTTAAGACAAACAGATTAAAGAAGAGCCTACTTTACAAAATACTGATAAAAAACCCAAAGTACCCTCAGCCCCTCTCGCCAAACAGAGTGAGGGGAGACACAATTTCTCTGATCTACTATTAGGAAAGAAAGAAAGCAGCGAGTTCAAGTGGAAAACACTGTCGGCATGTGAACAAACACGTCTGTGCTTGGGCTGGAGATTTAAGTACCGGTCTCCGGACAATCTGGGAGATTTGGAAACTGTTTTGATGGAGGGGAGTCAAAAGACGCTAAATTTAAAAAAAAAAGAAGCCAACAAAACAACAAACCGAACAACAAATAAAAACAAACGAGAAAACAAACAAACCGGCAAAACACCTTGAAACGAAGCTGGAGACCCCCTGAGGTGGAGGCCTCAGGCCCGGGCTTCCCTCGCTGAGCCCCCAGCCCCCCGCTCCGTGCCCGCCTTTTCAGGAGTTTGTCTCCAGCCGCGGCCGTGCCCTTCGGCCCACCTCGGCCCGGCCCCCCTCGTCCTCCTCCTCAGCCCGCCCCGCCGCCTCCCGCTGCGCCCTTTCTTCGCCCCCCCCCCCGCTCCGTCCTTCCCTCCCTTCCTCCTCCACAGGCGCGGGCTGGCAGCCGGCCGCCCTCCCGCCGGACTACAGCTCCCAGCAGGGCCCGCTGCCGGCCCGGGCTCGCTCCCGCAGCAGCGGCCGCCGGGAGCTGTAGTTCCGCGCCGTTCCCCTACGGCTCGAAGCCCCGGGAGGCCGCTCCCCGGCCGGCTACGCCACGGAGCTCACCGGGCGGGTAAGCGGCGGTCCCAACCGCCTTCCGGCTGCGGGCTCGCAGCGGGTCTCCAGTGAGAGCGGCTCCTCTGCTCCCTTCCCGGCGGCGATGGCGCGATCGGGGAAGCGTTAACCGGCCGCCGCACCTCACCGCCCCGGCGGCTCCGTGAGGGGTGAGCGGCTGTCGCCGGTCTCGGCCGGCGGAGGGACGCGGGGTAGGGGGAGCGGAAAGCGGCCGGCGGTATGAAACACTTCGATGGTGGCGGGGAAGAAGCGGCCGCTGCCGGGTGTACGCGCAGACGGCGGCCCGGGCCCGGAGCTGCGTGTGTGTGCGGTTTGTAGGGTGAGGAGCGCGCCCGGAGCTCCCCCGCTGCGTGTCCGTGGGGCGGGCGTGTGCAGCTCCGCGGCTGCTCAGGGAATAATCGGGGCAGCCGGAGCCGCTTTCGCTTCCCGCCGGGGGCGGTTCCGGGTCCGTCTGGTGACAAAGCCCGCAGCAGTCGGTGTGGGGATACAAAGACCGGCCTCTCCCGGCTGCGGAGACCCGGAGTAACGAGAGTAGAGAGGCGGCTTCCTGCGAGTAGCTCTTGCTTGGCCTGGCGTCCTGGGTGGGTAAAATATTCTGCCTTTGCTACAGGATTATTAAAAAAAAAAAAAAAAAGGCTGTTTTTCTTCACCTGCCTTTTAAACTGTTATTTGTAACTATCTTACTACGTGTTTACATCTGGGAAAAGGTAAAACCTCTTGGTTTTAATCCCTGTCAGGGGTTTCTGCGTGGGCTGAGCTGACTGTCAGCACTACTGGTTCAGTGTCTTTCCGGGTAGGAGCAGAGCAGTGGCAGGTTTTTATCCTTCATAAATAAAGGCGGTCGCATTTAGACTTCATTCATCCCTTTTGCTGCAGTTGCATTGGCAGGTTGGGTTGCTTTTCTGGTGTAACAAAACCAAATTCTGTTGCTGGGGAGGTGTTTTCTATCGCTGTTAGCAATCACCTCCCCTTCAGAGATAGGGTAAGGGGTGCTCTGTGGGGACAGGGCTTATTTTTTCCTTAAGAGCTGTATTTTGATGCTCTACTGGAACAAGGTTACTTCACAATGTCTGTTCTAGGTAACTTCTTCAACCAGACAACTTCAGTGTAAACCCCTTAGCTTTAGATGTAGTTATGGATGTTGCACTGTGTCCCTTGAGCTTAAATCTGTATTCCCAGTGACCTCCTCCTGATGCTGTTCCGTTCATTCCAGCAGAACTGTTACTGATGCCTTCTTGCATTGATGGGAAGAACTGGCTTTTTTCCAGTGGAATAAATGTGCGTGTTTTGTATTAGCATTCTTCTTGGAAATCCTTTTCACATCTTTAGCATAATGCTGGGGAAGAAATCTAACTGGATGAAAGAAAAATGTGCTGTGGTGACCATTGCCTTTTAAACGAAAATGAGCTGCTTTCTCATTTCAATAATTTTTCCTCCAGGCCCTTTCAGAACAGTAGAGTTGGTTTCATTTCTAATTTTAGCCAGAGGGAGCTTTTATAGGTATTGGCTTTTAAGGCAATCAGTGGTCTCTGCATAAAGGACTGTTGCTGATTGATCATGTGAGGACAGGCTGGACCAAACACACCTCCTGAAGAAGTTCATCTTGCCAGCTTTGCCAGCGATAGTGTCAGTCCTTCTTTTTTTTTTTTTTCTGAAAGAAAAAAAAAAGAGGGAAGAAAGGCAGATTAAAACCCAACCTCAAACTGTCTTTCTTTTCCTTCCCCTGCAAAACCCCAGCTTAACACAAGGCTCATCGTAGTAGGGCTGGAGCCATTTGTTGTTTTCCCTAGCAAAAAAATGTCAGTTTTCCCCCATGTTTGTGAGCTTGCATTGCCTCTCGTTCTGTCAAAAAGTTGTTGACAGACCTTTATGAAATAATACAATGAAATAGCAGAAAACCAGGCTAGGGAGGGCTTGGGCAGCAGGCTGCTCTTTTCCTCACGCTCCCTGCAGACCCCAGAAAGGGGTGAGTGCCTTCAGGTCCCCTCTGAAGACGCTGGCACTCGACATCTTCACTCTCTCTCTTCAATTACACTGTCACTGTTTAGGTTTTACTTAAAATATGCTCCTGGTGCAACACAGTTTAGTCTTCATCTGTTTTTGATCCTGTTCAATTGAGAATAACACATAGAAAGGCAAATACAGTTGTAGGTTTTGTTAAAGTAAGGACATTATGGGTAGGTGGTGTGTGCTCCTGAGCCAAGTTTATTAATTAAATGAGATGGTTCACTGTTGTTCACATCATCATCTGATGTTACCACAACTTAAGTAAAAATTCAGTGAAGGCTGCAGTGCTATTGATGTCCCCCAAGAGCTCCTGTTGAAGCAGGAGCTCTTCATTTTCCAGCTATCTATGCAAGGGTTTAGGCTCCCAGATAGCAAGAGAGCCTCCTGTATCAACTATTTTAAAGTGAACAATCGAGAGAATGCCCGCAGTGCGGGAAGCTCAGTAGTGAACTTCCTGTTGCAGGTGGTGCAGGTGGACTACAAAGGGAGTCCTGACTCCTTTTCTCAGATTTGTTATCAGCGGGGATGAAGGTGTTTTCTTTGTGTTATTACCAGTTTAGGTTGCCTTTAAGGTGAAGTTGGTCTTGTCTTGCAGTGTAGGAAGAGGCAGTAGATGTGTTCCCTCCTTGGGAAATTTGTAAGTGGTTTTTACAGAATGAATCTGTTCTGTAGTGGCTTTTACCACTCGTTCTTGCAGTGTAGCTGGACTGCCATAGGCAAGGCGATTGAATCAGAAGAGAGGTTTTTTTGCACTGCAAGTGACAGAAGAGATGTAAAGTAAACACAAATTTGATGTCAGTATTCCAATCATCTTTTGATGTTAGGTCTCTAGCAAGTTAATTCTGTACAAAATTATGTCCCAATACTGCACGGTTTCTGTCTTGCACACGTACAGCAAAGCATCTTGCTCTTTGTCTTTCAATTCCTCCAATGCCTGTAAACTTTGGCTTAGAAAATTCTTGATTAGAAATCTGAAACTACTGCTGGTTTTAAAACCAAGATTTGTTTGTTGCTGCTCAGAACCCCTGCTGTGATGGGGGGAGTGCTGCTTGTATTCTAGTCAGCAGAACAGAGAGTGAAATGCCTCCTAGCTCTTCATTTCCCTGCCGAGTGTGCTCGTGTGCAGGTTACATCCTCTAGATCAGTCTGTTGTGCAGTGGAGAGCTGTTGGAGAACGTTATCTTTTATTTACCTTTGTGTTGTAATTTTATTGGTGTATATTTGAAATTATTTTATTACTTATTCATGGAACATGTGATTGGTTCTCAGTTCCTGGTAGCGGCAGATTCTGCAGGTTTATTACTGTTTCTGGCTGTGTGAAGCTTAAGTACCTAAGTGGGCTGGTGGTGATACTATACCCTGAGTTCTTGGTGCCCATGGTTATGGTTATATTTTTGTTTTTACAGTAGCAGAATTGAACGTCTTACAAGACAGCGATGGCTTTTTCTCTAGAATTTGAATATGGAGGCCACGGGGACAGATGAAGTAGAAAAAATCAAATCAAAGTTTATGTCTGCATGGCACAACATGAAATACAGTAAGTGAAACAGTGTACAGGAAGATCCTGCCTCCCTTGACATGAGCTGAACATTTCTTGTTGATGTGAATGGGATCATGATTCAGAAACTTAACTGATATTAGTAATAATAAAGCAATATGGTCCTTGAAACCATTTTTACTTAGATACTATAAACAGTTTGAGTAGACAGGCTTCTTTAGCTTTTTATTTTTCAAATAAATTTGTCTAGTTTCTTCTTAAATTACTTATTTTAAAAACAGTAAATACATTATGTAAATGACACTAGATTTGCATAGACTTCTAACAAGGGATAATATGGAAATCATTTGCCCAGACTTTTTATTTTTATATATACTTTTCTGGGGAAAAAAAAATAGGATGGTGTGTGAAATACAAACTCCACTCAAGAATCTACTTGACACACTTGAGTAGCATCCTGTTCCACAGTTGAACTTCAGTAATTTCTTTATAAGCAACCAGATTTTTAGGTGTTCCCTTTACTAATCTGTCCTTAACCTTAATTTTTCTATTTCCCCCTCTAAGACTGAGGTTTCTCAGATTTACCACCAGGTTTCTTAGAAATTTTGTTAATGCTTCTAACCAAGCCTTGGAGATGTCCATCAAGATGGAAAGATACTTTTCCTTTCTTTAAGGCTACCCCACAGTGAAAGGGACTGGTAGTTGTTACACCCTATATGTGACAGGAAAAGATGAAGAAATGGATTTAGGATATAAAAAGTGAAAAATCTAGTCAAAACCTAAAATTTGTACAGCGTATTATACCAGCCCTTTCGTTTCTGAACTCTACAGTTTAATGTTGTGCTGAAGTATGTTTAATTAATCCTATGGGAAAAGCAGTTTCGTGCCTTTCACTGGTCCTGTGTGAAGCTTATCATATCTTATTGTAGGAGTTGGAAACCTCACAGGATCAAACTGGGCTGTAATGAATTCATAACAAAGCAATTTAAGCTAAGCTTTAGCATTTCTGTATCCAAACAACTTCCACACAGTAGTACCATTGTATTAATGTCAATAAATGGGTAACACCATTGCTTTTAAACCAGAACTCCAATTTGTGTTTTGTAGAACTATTACAATTTTTGTTATTTATAAAATGAAACTCCAATTTCAGTCCATTTTTTCCTGTATTCCCCTTTCAAGGGGTTACCTTTGGCTTAACCAGATGCCATTAGCATTTCCTTTTTGGAACGTTTCAATCACAAATTTATATTTGTTTTGCTTCTGTTGTAGGTTGGGTGTTGAAAACAAAAACTTACTTCAGTAGAAACTCTCCGGTCTTTCTGCTGGGAAAATGTTACCACTTCAAAACTGATGGTATGTACGTAGCACTTAACTCATTCCAGTCTCATTCATCAGGAGTTCTGTGGATATGTTTTTAATCTTTTAGAAAGACTGTCATTAGCAATTCACAAAATCCTAATGTAAATATGAAAAGCTTAGAAAATGCTCATTTAAATGTCCAACACCACCACTAATGCAGCCCCTCCCAACCCGCTTTATTCAGATTTCACACTAAAGTCTGGTCCTTTCTGTAAATATTAGTGCTGTACTTTGCACTTAACTTCATTTACCTATCAATTTGAGATATTGGTGACGTTACCTGTACAAAGTCACTACCTCAACACCTTTGTTCTCATTTTCCAGTGTGCAGTTCTCTACAAGTCTCTTGCTGACCATTTACATTTAGGTGAATTAAGCAGTTGCTTACTTGCAAGTGGATTCCACCGGCGCAGTGATGTTGGCTGTGGTGCTCTTGTTTTGGTTTCAGCTGATACATTTCTATTATGTTTGCCTTCCAATTTTCCTTTCTTTTGAAGTGATTGTTACTTTTTGCAACTTTACCCTGTTTTTCTAATAGAATAGTTGTATGGTTTTTACTTTCCTTCTACTAACAGACACGCCATACCAAGTTAGAACTTGAGTTGTGCTTTGCCTTACAGAATCTGGAGAACTCTCTACAGATGGGTCCAATTTTGATAGAATCAACACAGAGATTTCAGGAAATGTTGAGGAGTTTCGTAAAGATTTTATTTCTAGAATATGGCTGACTTACAGAGAGGAATTCCCTCCCATCAAGGGGTCTGCATTGACAACAGACTGTGGTTGGGGTTGCACATTGAGGACTGGTCAAATGCTGCTGGCTCAAGGGCTTATGCTTCATTTTCTTGGCAGAGGTAAGTTACAAGAGAAGATCTCTATATTCAGCACGATAAACATGGGTCTTCCGTAGAGAATGTGATGATCTTTATGTAGCCCAAATCTAAAGTGCAAGCTGGTTTTGATTCTGGGCTCCTGATGGATACTGGAATTGTCCCGCTGCATCAGAGCAGTGATCCAGCTGTCCCACTCTTCTGTTTCTGAACAAGGGAATACCAAAGCGTGTCAAAGGAGGATACAGGAGACCCCAACAGTTGGTAGTCTTATACCTGGCTACTGTTTATTGTCCACACAAGTGTCCAGCTCACTTGAAACTTGATTGGTTCTGGAATTCCAGATGTAGAAATGAGTTCCACAGCTCATAGCTGTGGGCTATGGCAAAAGTGATTTTCTTTTATCAGTTTTAAAGTTGTACATTATTCAATTTCTTCTAGTATTAATATATTGAGTTAATAGAAGGATTCTAATCTAACTTTAATACATCATTCTTTGTGTTGAAATTTTCACTATTTCATTTCCTCCCTTCCCCCTCCCCCCTCCATGTACTTACAGAGGATCTTCCCTTTTTTTTTTATCATTGCCTTATCTCAGAATACTCTCTCAGTCACAGCTGTTTGAAAGAGATAGCTTTAGGAGACCTGCAACACTGCCAGCCTTCAAAGACTAAGTGCAAATGTCCTTCTCATTCTTCCAAGCTAAGCCTTGTCCTGTTTTGGGTTAGTTCTGGTTCTTAACCATCTTTTCTTTCCATCCCCTTCTCAGTCCCTTTCATAATCTACCACATTACCCCTTCCAAACAATCAGTCACTTCTTTGTCACCGCTGCTTGTTGTCAAAATGATCCAAGGCATTTTAGAGAGAATCCAGTGTATTGTTTACTCATCCATTTGCTGGATCCCAGGAATATTTTAGTGGAAGATGGTTCTGAAAGCCTGTTATGATGATACTTTGCACTTGCTGTGCAAATATGATGTAAGCTGTGACCGTAGTCCCAAACCAGCTGCATCACAAAGTCCTCTTTCTTGGCAGTGTCATGACTGAACTGTCAGATTGGCTTTCTGAATGTTCCTTTTGCTGTAGATATTTAAGTCATAAAACATTCATTATCCCTTTCAACTGACTGCAGATATCAAAACGTAGGAAAATACTCCTGCTGAGAACACAAATCCCTTCAATATAACTTTTGTTATTCATGCATTTTAAAACAGTTAAAAATCTTACCAGAAGACTACCTGTGAGCAGGAATGCATAATGGCTCATTCTGAAGTAACCCCAAACAAAAAAGCCCCAGGTTTGTGTCTTTAAAATCCAGAGTTGCAAAGAATTCCTCGCACTGTCCCCCATGTACCCTAATTTGGAAAGCGATTCGGTGATTCCAGAGTGCAAGTGTATCTGTGGCAATCCAAATGCACAGAAAAACAGAGTATGTATGGTCTTGCTGGACTACTTTTCTCATCACCTAGTCTTCTGACAGCTGGTGAATTATCTTTTGAAAAGCTTTTTATGAGATCTGGGTAGCTTTTGAAACATATTTAAGTGTTTACGTGAAGTTTTTCATCGCTCTTTACTCTTTTCCCAGAGATGTTTTCATTATAGTTTAATGGTATTGTTTCTGTTACAAAGCAAAACTTGGCTGCAGTTACTAGCTGGAATACCTCCACTTCCACTGCTAGGTGGAATGTTCCAGATACCACTGAATGATGTTTTAAATTAGTAAATTAATTTTTATTTAAAATATTAAGGTACTTGTAAGTTTTACTTTAAAATGTCTGTTCTTAGGACACTGGCTTACGTTGGATGCTCAGAATGCAGGAGTAGCAAGGCCTGTGATGTTAGGCTGGGTTTACCTGTGCTTCTGCCTGGGTCTGCAATGGCAACTGGCACGAGGTTTCACTGAGGAGTGCCGCTTGTGGTGAGAGGCACTGATGTGGAGTGGTTGTCGCGCTGTAATGAAGTGGGTGAGGTGGATTACGGCCGTTACCAGCAATACCTGTGACAGTACTGGAGCCCTAAATTAGATTCACAGAATGAAAAATTGTCTTTCTGCTTCCCCTTTTTTCCTCAAAAGACTTTTAGCTGGATACTTTAGTAAGAATTACAAGGAGGGCTGCAGTTCTTGCTCTCCCATCAGAAAAGGTTCCCCTCGCTGCTATAATGGCAGCTTTCTGAACTTCCAGGAGCTTACCCAAATCCATCTCACTGAGCAAAAGCACCTCACCTGTAGGATTGGTTCCTTGCTTGCACATGGCAGACAGTTGCTGGTGGCCTTCTTGCCCACCTGGGCACACACTGGCTCATGTAGCTGGCTGTCAACCCTCAGGTCCTTTTCCACCAGGCATGTTCCAGCCACTCTTCCCCCAGCCTGGAGTGTTGCAGGGGGTTGTTGTGACCCAAGGGCAGGACCCAGCACTTGACCTTGTTGAACCTCATCCCATTGGCCTCAGCTCCATCAATCCAGCCTGTCCAGATCCCTCCGCAGAGGCTCCCTACCCTCAAGCAGTTAGATCAGCACATCTCCTGCAGGTTTCCAAGGAACATCCTGGAAGGCAAGGGATTAGTAATTAGTATTACGTTAGTAATTAGTATTAATTTTAGCATTACAATATTATAGTTCCACCAGGGGAGGTTTAGGTTGGACAAGAGGAAAAACATCTTCCCCTCCAGGGCTGTTGCAGGCTGCCCAGGGCAGGGGTGGAGTCCCCATGATCCCTGGAGGGGTTTCCAAGCCCCCCGTGGAGCTGTGGTGCTG
>JANHGN010014922.1:36340-54118 GCA_024605025.1 Megaceryle maxima | reverse complement strand
GTGGAGTCCCCGGGATCCCTGGAGGGGTTTCCAAGCCCCCCGTGGAGCTGTGGTGCTGAGGGCCATGGGTCAGTGGTTACTGGGTTAATGGCTCAACTCAGTGATCTTAAAGGTCTTTTCCAACTTAAACAATTCTATGCTTCTGTGATTCTAGCAGTACACTGTGTTTGAGGTTTCCTCACATGCTCTGTGTTGCAAGTCATTGTTTGAACTTGTGGGAGAGACTTTCAGTCATCTGAGAAGGGCAGCATTACTGTTCTCTAGACGTGCTGAACCACCACCATGCTGCCAGAGGAACGCTGTGCGTAGGATGCATCGTTAGAGAAACCTTTAGCTAGAAATGCAGCTGGGGGTACTGTGCTGAATGCTACTGAAACGAGTTTGTCTCGTAATCTAGGTAAAGAATCGACAAATTTAGTGAATAGAGAAATCTGGTCTATTTTTCTGTTGATCTGCTTTGACATTTTGCCAAGAAATGTTTGGTTTTACATGAATAATTCCTTAGGTTTGCCTGTTTTTTTAATAACCGATGGACCAGAAGAATTAAAAACAGCTTTTGGAACTTCTTTTTTGACATGGATAATACTTTTTAGCAAGTACTGAGCAGCTAACTTTCCTATTTTTAATACATAAGAGAGTTCTGACCTGTGCCTTGTAATCAGATATACCTTGTGTATTTAACTGACCGGATAGCATAAAGATAGCAGAAATTGCCAGTAGTATTTCGTTTCACCTGTCATTCAGCAGGAAATAAGTTAATATTAAGCCTAATGTGCTTGTTAAAATTTCTTGCTGCAGCCTGGGTCTGGCCAGAAGCCTTGGATGTTGACAATTCAGAGTCCGACTCGTGGACAGCCCATACTGTGAAAAAGCTGACAGCATCCTTCGAAGCGTCGCTTACAGCAGAAAGGGAACCCAAGATCCTGTCAAATCATCAGCAGCAAACATTAAAGAGAAACTGTGATGACAGTGAAATGAAAAATGAAGTTTATCATAGAAAAATAATTTCTTGGTTTGGCGACTCTCCACTGGCAGCTTTTGGCTTACATCAGCTAATTGAATATGGAAAGAAGTCTGGAAAAACTGCTGGAGATTGGTATGGGCCTGCAGTTGTTGCACACATTTTAAGGTAAAAATCCCTTTTTTTCTGTGTTGTTACCGTGCCTTACACATTACAGAAGCATTTCAAAGTGTCGTGAGATTACTTCAGCTTAACTGAGCATCTAACTGTTCATTACCAGCTTTGTAAAATATCCGTATTAGTAGCAATTCCAGGGATATTTCAGAGGCAGGAAGGGAAATAGCAATAGGTGCAAGAACTGAGCTCTGAGCTTTTGTTCAATCTTATTCCATGGGGGGAAAAAAAAAAAAAAAAAAAAAAAAAAGACAATCCTGTTTTCCTGTAATTTGGGCAGTAGAAGTCCTGAGTACCTCTCCCAAACCTTTTAAGCAGAGCTGCATTTAATGAAATGTTCTAAAAACTAACCACTCTTTCAACCTTGGGACATGCATAACATTATAGATTTTTTTTTTTTTTTTTTTTTTAATACTGTAACCTGGGGGCTGTAATGTACTGATAGTGTAATGAAATGTCAGAGCTAAAATTGATGTTTTCAGCATTTCTTTGCACACATCAAATTCTTGTGAAACTGTAAATGTATGGGACTATTAATATTATAATTATATCACAGTAAAAGTAAAGGGTCTGTGACATTCAGTGTGGTTAAAAAAAAAAGGGGAAAGTCAGATTTCTCCATACCATGTGCCTTTCTACTCTGTTTCTTTGAATATTACCTATTTGTTTTGGTTTTTACATGCTTATGTTCTTAGTGGATTCCAGCTTACCTATAAACTGAATCACTAATCAGTCATTTAAGCAGCAGAATCCAAAGTTCATACATTTATATATTATGGGAATAGAATATTTTGATATTTAGTATAAAAATATATTAATCTGAAGTGAAGCTGTACTGCAATAATCAGGTGTATGTGTGTGCATACCTGCAGATGCCTCCAGTGACAGGAGAGCTTAGCATTAGTTACTTGTTTTCTTCTGTGGTTTTTTTCTCATGCTAGAAACTGTCAGAATTCTTTTTGCTTGCTCCAGATTGAGCAGAGGGGGATTTACTCCAGAATTACAACCAAGAGAAACCCACTGGTGATTTTCAACACGACAGAGGTTTCCTTCCTGGAGCTCCTTTCTGTCTTAAAGCAGCACTACCAATGTATAGCGCTCTCGTAACTTGAGAATGACTGTATTAAATGATTCCTCAAAATGTACTGTGAAATAAAGGGCTAGTGACCATTCAATGCAAGCCTGTATTCAAGTCAAACGCTTATCTTCTATTTTGAATGGTTTAATTTCTTTACAAATGTTGTCCTTGATTCATGATCATGCTTCAGACTATCAACATAAATTTTCTTTTTAGTTTTTAGGTCCGTTATTCTTACTCTTCAGAGGATAACCTAATATTGTAATTATCTTTTTGAAAGTTTGGGTAAAATCTTCCATCTTTTTCTGTGTTCCCCTTTATTTTCATAAACGTGAGGTACTAATTTGTGGCTAGTTACATGGACTGATGTCAGCTAAACAGAACTAGGAAGTTGAAAATAATATTTTTGTCAGCAAATTTAGCCTTAATTACCAGAAATTAGATGGAAAGTTGTTATAAACAGAAATTAGGTAGTGACTATGAATGCAAATGTATGTTAATGTGTTTCTTTGGGCTTTTTGTGGTTTTCTTTGTTTCTTCTAAATAGCCAAACATTGTCATCTTTGCTCATAAAAAAACCTGTGGTCATACACACTGGGTCTTGGTATCCAGTGTTCAAACACAAGCACACCCCTCCCCATCAGGAATGGAAGGTTTCTTGAATTCAAAACAAAACAAACCCCCAAAATACAACAACAAACAATTAAAACCAACCTGTTTCTAAAAATCAAATCATATACGTTTATGTACTGTTAATTTCATTAAAATCAGAGAGGAGTTCACTTGTTTTCTGTTTGTACTTAGAAAAGCTGTTGAAGAAGCAAGAGACCCTGAGCTACAAGGAGTAACAGTCTATGTTGCTCAGGACTGTACAGGTAAATGTTGTGATTACGTAGAGTTTTGCAAACATTTTGAGATGCTTTTTATGCCTTTCAGTAAATACTTAGCAAGAGAGCTCTAAAGGAAAAAAATGAACTCAAAAATGGATCTGCAAAATTGAGATTATTTAGACAAAGGGGTTCTGGACATAGGCAGGTGTTTGTTCTCTTTGAGGATCAGAACCACACCTTGAAAGCTGCTTCCATTGCTTGTTTGGTATTTTGTAGTCCAAATCCAGCAAGGTAACTTTTCCTTACAATCTGCCTGTTCTAACTTTTTATTTTGGCTTTAAATCAGTTAATAATCTGTGTTTTACTCACATCAACATTGGTTTAGTGATAAGCTAGTAAGAACTTCCATATCTTACTAAAAATAACCCTAAAAAACCAGCTAAACAACTGAAAAATACTTCAGTTAGATTTGTTAGCTATATTTTATTTGTTCTTTTGCATCAGAGGTTTTTCTTTTACCAGTTTTTCGGGGGGGGGGGGAACCCACTGCACCAGTCTCTTTGACTAGTAAGAAGTCATTTTCACTTGGAGCTCAAGTATGTGAGGAGGATGGTGAACCCAAGTCAGTGGTAACCTTTCCTCTGCTCCAGTGTGGCACTTTAAATAATCAATAACTTAGAGCTCTGGATGTTCAGGAGCAGAAAATGATGACAGGATAAACTAAACGGGCGGTGAAACCTCACACTAATGACTGTAGTCTTTCAAATGGAAGCACAATGTATTACTTCAGTAGCCATGTTTAGCTGCCAGAAATTGTAGTTATGTCATAACTGATCTTGGGATAGGGCAGACGAGACCGACATCCCTGGTAATGAATCAAACTGGTTTTAAAGAGACACTGTTTAATCACAGACTGCAAACCAGTTTCACCTGACTTGCAATGACAGTGGAAACAAATTCTATTAATTTTTCACTTTGTTCTGGTGATGATTTTCGCATCTGTCTCAGTGTGGAGGGAATAAGCAATAATACTACTACGTTAACTTCTTTCACTCATTCTCAATGACCATGTTGCGTTAACTTTAGACAGTCAACCTGGGTATTTACTAAAATCAATTATGGTCTCTTTAACATGTAGATATTTCTGTTAGTTGTAGGCTTTCAAGCTTTAAAATAATTCCTTTTAGAAGTTCATGAGAAGTGAATAAATACTTACTGGCTTTCTCCTAACCTACCCCTTCTGCACGTCCTTGGCAATGAATCTCAGCACCAGCGGATGACCGTTGTACAAAAAAGTGCTGAAAATAAGGAGGCCTAACACTGGTTTTCATCAGAGTCACTCAGGAGTTATATTTCAGGACAGTAAGATTTGGAAGGACTGCAGATTTAGTTTGTCAGATGAAGTTGTAGGTATGTCTTTGTAAAAAGCCAGCGGTTATATTTTTAAATACAAATCTCTCCGTGTGTCTCCTTTCAGTCTACAGTTCAGATGTTCTTGACAGACAGTGTTCTTTTCTGGATTCTGGAAAAGCAGACACAAAAGCTGTAATTATATTAGTTCCCGTGAGACTCGGTGGCGAGAGAACAAACACGGACTACTTAGAGTTTGTAAAGGTATGAAATGAGAGTTGGATCATTTTTCAGATAGTAGCACTAGGTGATATGAAAAGCGACTTCATGATGGTAATCTTCTACCTATTAAACGTGTGGTGGTGATTTTACAGTTGGAGGTTGTAAAGTTTGACTTTACAGATTTTAAATTTCCCTATTACAAGATCAGACATAATTGCAGAGAGCACATGATGTCCCTTGGTGAAGCAGAGATAACTGTCCTGCTCCTAAAGTCGCTACCTGCAAAGACATTAATGCAGCGGCTGGAATTACAAATGGTAATTTAGTTACATATGCTATTAGAGTCGTGCTGTATTAAGTATCAGTCAGCATTTTAAAATATAAATACACCAGATTCCTTATTCTGTTTCTTATTTCCTTAAATGTCAAATGGTTTAAGGTTGGTGCTTGTCCTTTTGTCTTTTTCTTCCCCTTAAGAGAGAAGATAGAATTTTTTTATCTCTCTAGTCACTACTTCAACTGGTTTTTCCCTATCTGGACATTAGGATGAATGTTTCTAAGGAGAGCAATGCAGGAGTAGCAAGGAGTCACCACAAATAAAAACTAACTGGCAAAAATAATTCTCAAGGAGAAAGCAGAGGGGAGGAAGGTCTGTGCTGTCCTTTTTCAGCAGAGGTTCTGCCTGTGGTGCCAACACCCGAAGATGTTCTGTAATCCTACCTCCTGAGCCCGAGAATAATGCTTCTCTTAGGGAAGAGATTGTTCTCTTTGCCCTGCTGCTTTATTGTTTCCCGTGCTGCTATTTATCTGTCTTTACATTTTTGTTTTAAGTTTTAAAATACTGTGATGTAGCAGCATGAACAAAACCTGAGTCTGTAACATCTTAATTTTTTTGTCCATCTCTTCTCTGTAAAGTTTAAGGAAAAGCTTTGGTTTTCAATGGCATGGGGAGACGGTGCAATGAAGCCTTTTATTTCAGTGATTGACTGTTACATTGTTTTTCTTTCCTGTTTCTTTTCTTTGTATTTTCAGACAGTTGGTTTTGGAAAAGTTTTACTTCTTTTCTGATTAATTCTGACCCAGCTAGGAAAAGCCTGTAGTCTCAGACGTGATCTACAACAACCTTTCTTCACTTTACCTTCAACATTAATTGCAAAAAAGCCTTTGAATTGGTCAGGTCCAGGAAAACACACAATGACTTCATTTGCAAGCTAATACACAGTCGCTTCTGCAACTTCACCCGGCTTTCTCAGTGAAAGAAAAGTGACTCCGGTCCTTTCATACGGGCTTTTATTATTAACAGCTCTCTGGCTATTTCACCCTTTGAGGGAAAGGCATTTTCAATTTAGCTCTCAAAACCACTCTTTCAACAGTGTAAAATACATTTGGGTGGCACTGGGTTTCATAGCAGAGTCAGGTTATCTCTGCTTGCCTCGTACCACTGGCTTTTCCGGGGTGGTTTCTGCAGCTCATTTACCAAGCGCGGTGCTGCCTTCAGCAGCCCGTTATAATGGAGACTGTGATAAGAGGGCTTTCAATTGCATCTATCAGTCACTCCAGTCTCTGTCTTGACTGTTCAAAAGCAGTGACTAAATTTCTTCGGGTCTGGTTTTAAGTTAAAAATGCAGATTTTAGAATGTAGTACCAGGGGTAATTTTTACAAAGGGTTTTATATTTATGGCTGAAAATTGATAAATTTTTTATAATTCACTTTTACAAGAAAATTCCCATAGATTAAACAGTTATTCATTACTCTAAGTAGCTTTACTCCCATTCTATTTCACTGGCAGAGAGGATGTGTCCTCCTTGGCTGTTTCAGCCTTTGCCCCTGGTCTGCCGAAGTGCTCTGTAATGCTCGGCCACCGAGCAGGGCTTTCTCAAAAAGCCTTCTTGTTGATATTTTAAAGCAGCAGCACTTTCTTCTAACCCATATAAACCACACTGAAGCTGATCTGTTTGTATCTCAGCTGAGGAGTACAAAACATTATTTTATCATTGTCTAAGCAGAGAAAATTTTATCTCAAGAAGCTTTGGTCTTATTAGTACGTGAAATATCAATCATTTTGTTGAGAGAAATTTTCCCTGCTTAGACAATGCTAATGTAATGGTTATACTTGGAACGGTTGATCTCTTAGAGGAGAGGATATAGATGTGAGTTCCAGCTAATGGAGATTTCAGTGTAGCTCAACTCATATCATCTGAATTGCTGTCCTAGTTTGGGCCAGCATCCAAGTTTTTGGACCTAACGCTCGTCTAATGCCACAAGAAAATCACTGTGATTTATGGACATTTAAAGGCTGTTCAGTTTTCAGAGTATTTAATGGACTTGGGCTTCAATTGCATTGGAACAGTTGGGCTCAGCTTTCCAAAGTGCTCAACATTGGCAAAATTCAGCTCCCACTGGAGTTGGTGGGATAACTAATGGAGAGTGGTGTTAAGCCAGGACTGAATGTTCACAAAAATCCTAATGAGCCCTGGTAAGAAACAGAACCTCAGGAAAGTGAGAAGAGTAGAAATACACTGAAGGGAGGGGAAAGCAAGCTCTCTGTGCCTTCTTCATTGCTTTGCTAGGTGCTTCTCTTAGTAGAAAAATGATCATGGGTGATTCTTTGGGGGTCTGTTGCCTGTGGCTGCATCCAGCTTGTGGGTGAGGGAGCAAATTCCGCCAGTTAACCTACTGCAATGTTTTTACCTTGGCATAATTTCATGTATACAGGTAAATTCTTCTCCCCAGTCATAAAATCAACATTTAATTATGTAACAATAAATCTGCTAGGTTTGTCTGTAGGACAGACACGTGGCTTACAGAACCCAACTCTCTTCAACTGAATGAGCAGAAATACACTTGCAGCACTGGTGTGATTAGCCCACAGCTGATATTTGAGCTCTTTCTGTCCTTGGTGGCTCCTACCTTTGGCTGGCTAGTGGAATTCTTCCCTTACACCTCTAGACTGAAACAATTCCTGTATGTCACCCCGTGTCCCTCTTTAAATCCCACTGGGTGTATTTGCAACGTCTCTTTCTTTAAGTTGCTACGTTCTGATGGCTCTTGATTCCTCTCCCAGACAACATCCAGTAAGATTTATGGGGCTTGTCTGTTGTGTGTGTCTTCTTTCCTCCCCTATCTTGGGCTGCTGTTTGTAGAGCTGTGTCTTGCAATTACTCCTGCTTCAAATGGCATTTCTCCCTATGATGTAAAAGTTCATACTCTAGACAGACTTCTGCATTTGAACGCAAAAAGAAGAGAACCCCCAGGGCCACAGAATGTAAATATACATCAACTCTAAATCTGAATTCTTAGGATACCTTTTGACTAAGCAACCTGTGCTCAACTTGTATGATGTTGCGTTTTGTCTCCTCCCTGAAAATGATCCTGCCAGTTCTCTCAGTCTATGGACACCTCATGGAAAGGGAGCACTTTGGAATTTCTGGTGGTACCTTTTCACTTGGGTCAGTTGTAAGCTGCTAAAAATTGAGTCAGGCCCCAGAAAGTCATGAAGTCAGTCTTAAATAAATAAAATTATTTGTCTAAAAAGAGATTATATTTTAATTTAATACTCATTCTATTTAACACTGTCCTAATTGTTTAATTTTCTTCTTGTAGGGAATTTTAAGCCTTGAATATTGTGTTGGCATTATTGGTGGCAAACCCAAGCAGTCATATTACTTTGCTGGATTTCAAGGTTAGTGTTTTAATATGTTATGTCTCTTCAATATTTTTCTTTAAGAGTTAGGAAGTTAATATCAAACCAGTGGGAAATAGCATGATTAAAATAGCAAAATGAGTACCTTATTAATTCATCATATCTACCCAAGTCCAGTCATTTGTCATTTACCCCATAGAGTAATTGGATTCTGTAAAATGTACATTTAATTTCCATTGTTGCATAAACAAGGCATAATTTATCTGTTTCACCAAACTTCAGGAGCATTTGCTGTTACTCTCTGGCACTTCATATTTACGTATTTACTTTTTAGCAGTTTAAGTGGTGTTAGTTGATGCTTAAATGACAAGCAATATATTCTCCCTGTCAGGATGAAGTAGTGCAATACATTTTTCATATGCAAACTCCAGAATATAATTGTGTGTTTGTAAAAGTAATTTTATCACCAAAAATTAAATGACAGTCTCATCACTTTATAAAAATTCTGCTTATACAAGCATATTTGATTATGCAAAAGTTAATCTGTCCTGCAAAAACCTATGCTTCAGTCAATGAGTATCAGCCTGGCAAGCAGTTACTTGCAGGCTTTTTTTTTTTTTTTTTTTTTTTCAGCTGTTCTGCATAGAAATTGGATTGTAAGCAGTGTAATAATAAGGTGTTTTTTGAATTACTTGTCTTCTGTTTTGTCCTTGTAGATGACAGTTTGATTTACATGGATCCTCATTACTGCCAATCTTTTGTAGATGTCAGCATAAAGGATTTCCCTCTTGAGGTAGTATGGATATAGACCTGGCACTGTTTGCTTCCCATATGAATCAAACACTAATTATTTAGAGATGTTCTAGCTAGCTGCATCTTTATGTGCTTACAGTTACGTGTTATTTATCAAAGTTCTGCCCTTCTTTATAGGCCTATAATCAACAAAAATGACCAGAGGTTAAAAACTCAATATGGGGTTTTAATTTTTGCTTCATTAATCTTTGTCTGTTTCTTTTTAATGATCAGAAGGTGTCAAAAATAGATGAACACTTAATTTAAGTAATTTTCCATCAGAGAAAATAGACGTTATTGGGAGTATTTAAACCTGGATTATTTGGATTTGGTTTTGTTGATTTGTGGTTTTGGTTTAGTTTATTTTATCCTATTTTAAATTGAAGTCGCAAGCAACATAATGGAGAGAATTACTGTAGCATTCAATAGTAGGAGCCTGTTGTCAGGTTGGAACCAGAGTTCCTGTAGCTTTACATGCTGCTGCTTTATCCAGGAATTTGTAATGTTTCTCTACTGGAGTAGATGGTTACCATTTTTAATGTAACTTTTGTTCCTAACAACTTTGCAAGTCTCTTATTTTTAGCTTCATGCAAGTGGACATTTTTGAGGCTTCTCAGTGAGGTTTGTAGCTGAAGAGATGAATTTTACTCAAGCTTTCTCAGCTGCTTCTTCTAATGAGCTTTATTACTGTTCTATGGCATAGTAGTTTCCAGGAAACTGCCAGGTCTGAAAGTGTAGGTGTTGCAGTTGTTCCTTCATTCCCCCATCACCGCTTTTTAGGCCACAACTTCCTGGGTGCATCTAGATGTGGTGAATGCACCTTTAAAGGCTATGCCTAAGTATTAGAAATCATGCTTGTGTTTTTTTACAGTAGTGTTTTCCCTTTTCTTTAACCTCTTGCCTAACAACTTGCATTGAAAATAGATAGAGCTAAAGGAGGTTATTAAAGAACTCAATTTACAAGTCTCATGGGAAAACATTATCAGTTGCAGAAGTGTTCAATAGCCACAGTACTCACAGTAGAGGTTGTCAGTGCCATCCATACAAACTCGCCTTGAACTTGTGTCCAACTTCCACGTGGACTCCCAGGCTCCTTGGAGCAGTGTAGAAACCCTCTCAGGGTGCATCGACTGCTCTACAGCAGAGCTGGTTATTAGCAGTGGTTCCTCATGCCGCTGTTTCTGAACTTAAGTACTCCTAAACCTGCAAACACAGCTTCAGAGCACAGACAGTGCATTTAAGTAAGGAAGGGGAGCGTGTATTTGTCTTTTCCACCTCTAAAACACTTAGTTACTTATTGCAGAACTCTTAAAGGCCTGCAGTAAAATCCTGTAGACAGTGGAAATGAGTCATATGCAACTCTTAGGCTCACACGTGAGAAATTGAGTAGGTGACCTTAAATTGACTGTTTACACTTAAAATGTAAGTGGAATGGAGCTTAATGAAGTTATCTTCATGGCTTCTGTTCTGTAGAGCAGGTGAGAATTAAACCAAGCTCAGTGGAGTGAACTGCAGTGGTCCTGTCTGCTGTCACCATGAAAGGAAAGATCTGTTAACATATGTTGAGGTTGATCCTAATACCTTAATCAAAATACCATCAGATAGAAGTGGCTTTCCTAATTACTCTTATCAAAGGACTTACACAGGGCTAATGTCAAATCCTAGGGCTGATGTAAAGCAAACACTACATAGTTTTCAGTACTTATGCTTAACAGGATGCTTTAAATAGCAAGGCATATGCAGTATGTATAAGATTCTCTAGAATATTACAAGGTTCTGAATTTTAAAAAGGAACATAGCAAGGAAATGTATCAGAAAATGTTCCAGATAGAAACTTCCATGATTTTTAGAGATGCCTTTAGATTTACCCCGTTTAGACATCTGGAAGAAGAGTTGGTGAGTCCCAGCTCTCCCTGTTTGCATTGTGGCAGCAGCCAGAGATGATACCCAAGTTCCTTACCCCTTTATGCTACTAACTGTAGTAAAACACCGTACCTGCTCTGAAGATTTTACAGTTTAATTAGGTAAGCCAGACAAAAGATGGGAAGAGCACAAAGCAGCAGAGCTGAAGTGACTTCCTTGAGGAAATTCGCACCGTAGCTCAGTGGCCAGGCTACCAAAAATACCCATCTTTTTGGTTTCTGTTCTTATGACTAATCCTCCAGATTGTGCTGCAGACAGGCATTGATGTGAATTTCCAAATACTAATAAGAAGGTTTTAAAATGTATTTTGAAGGTATGGAGCTGCCAGCTTGGCTTGATCACATCTTAATGCTTTTCTGCAGATGGAAAATACATTGCAATTTAATGCTTAGTGCATTTAATAGTATTATATCTTTGTCCAGAAATGTCAAAAGTAAACAGAAATTGCTTTCTTAGTGTGGATAGTTGCTTGTTAGATTTATCTGTAGGGAGTATTTTCAAAATTGACAAATTGTCCTGAATAAGTTGGAAATCAATCCACTCTGTATTGGTTTGCAGAATCCATTTGTTTGGAGGAGTGGAGAGGAAAAAAAAAAAAAAAAAAGCTTACCCACTTCTCTTTGTTGCACGGTGATTTGTGTAGCATTAAGGTTCCTGCCCTGAAGAGTTCAGCACGACTGTAGTTACAACAGTGTTGCTGAGATGTAAGGCAGGGTTCAGTTTCCCTGTCTGATGACTCAGGAAGGAATATTCAAAATACAATTTCTGCATATAAAATTTGAAGAGAATTAGGAATAAAAACAGTGACTAAAATCAATCCTGTAGCAATAGTATCTTTGCATTTTTTAGCAGAGGTTTGATAGAAATACCTCTCTTAGGTTTGTAATCACAAATAAAAACCAATATACTTCAATATGTAAAACCATTTCACCGAGATCCTCTCAGATTAGGTAACTGGTGCTGTCGTCTTCTCTAGGTTGACTTTTCTGATTTGGGGGGGGGGGGGAAGAAATTATTCCAAAAAAAAAAAAGATCAAATATGTTTCTCATATCCAGACAGCTTGACATTAGCTGCCAGGGGTTGCTGTGGCTGTAGTCAGGTGTGATGGGAGCAGTTGTTAGTTACCCTTCCCAGAGGAAATGTGGTGCTGTTGGTAAGAAACCTCCTGCGCTGCTCCGTCCTGGTGCTCCCCTTGGGTGTCCTGGCCCTGTGCTGGCCAGCGTGGTGCCAGCAGAGCTGGGAGCTGTGCACAGCTTACATGTGAATGTGGAAGGAGATAGCTCAGAATACTCACTGGGGAGTACTGATCACTGGGGGAAGTTGATGAAAACCAGCAATCTGGTGCAGGAGTGTCTGTGCTGCAGCGTGGTGCAGACGTGGGCTCTTGGGACTTGTTACCGAGCAGGGTTGCAAGGGATTTACTAGAGGGAGATGACAGGGGTAGTGCTGGGTGTTAGAAGAAGAATGAAAGGGATACCTTTGAGAGACAGTCAGTGGTGATGAAATGATTTCAGTTATTAGACAATGAGCCTCACCAAAACTACAGTTCCGGTACTAAATCAACAGAGGATCAGGGTAGATAGCATACACTTACCTCTTCCATCATAAACTGTGAATGAGGAGTGTGGGGAGGGGGGGTGTATTTGTTTGTTTTTTCTTCTAGCACGGCTGCTGATAGTGTCAGTTCACAGCACTGTCAGAGCATCATCTGTCATGAAAAGAGATCTCACGTTAGGACAAAAACATTTATAAAGCAGGGCATGTTGTTTGGTTTTTTCCTACTTGTGGATTGTTGTAATCTGGTTTTGGTTTTGTGGGGTTTTCTAACCCATTTCATTTAGTAAAGGAAAATGCCTGAGGTTGGTTTATTCTGTGATGTGCCTTTTATAGAGTGGGGGAGGGAAAGGGGCAATGGGCGGTGGTGGTAAAGCAGTAATTGTAAGATAGTGCAAAAGCTGTTACAAATTCAATTTGCAGAAGAGCATTCACCTCCTCTGCCTTGGGAATATTCATAAAGTGCCGCTCAGAGCAGCAGAGCTTTGACAGATTTCCAACTAACGTGGTGTAGTGAGCGAGTTTGGGGAATGCAGCGTAAACAGCAGGAGGTTTTATACACGTGGGGAAGAGGGGAATTACTTGACTGTTTGGCGGGGGCTGGAAGAAGTTACTTCAAAAGTGTGTGCTGGGTTTTAATTCGAGTGATACAGGGGATTGTGCGTTAAAGCTGGTGGGGGGAGTGGGGGGAAGTAAATGTCGTGGTCTGTACCATTCTCAGCCTTCACCATTTATTTCTTGGTTTTTAATCTTGGAACTTGCAGTCATTCCACTGTCCTTCTCCCAAAAAGATGTCATTCAAAAAAATGGATCCGAGCTGCACGATAGGATTTTACTGTAGAACTGTGCAGGACTTTGAGAAGGCTTCCGAAGAAATAACGAAGGTAGGTGTCGAAGTTACCAAATCACCGCTCAGCCAGAGCGGGGGGTGTGTGCTCTCTATGGCCTAAGGGAGAGAATCGGCTTGGCTTTGCTAAATAGACGTCATTCTTGTCTTAATACTTACTGCTGCATTTACAATCACGAGAAACGTAGCTTGGTTTTCAGCCTGTCAGGTTTCAGGTATTGGTAAAGCCTGGGGAGAGCCTGGGCTGGGCTGTTCTGTTCTGTCAGGAGCCGGGGCTGGACTGGCAGCGGTGGGCCCACGAGGTGGCACTCGTGAAATGGGAATGTGGTGGCTGCGGCCGGCCCTGGCCAGCCGCGGGGATCCCTCACCCCGGAGGGCTTGGGAAGGCAGGCAGCCCCTCGGTGGGGAGCGAGGGAGGGGTTTCAGTGCAAGTACTGGATCCAGCCAAAATAGTCTGTTATAATTTCTTGTTAGCATAAGTGCTCTTTCTGACGGCGCTTCCGTGTAAAGCAGCGTGGTAGCAGTGTTTGGAAGTCTGCGGAGCGGGTATCGCCCAGCAGATCCATCTGATCACATCCTTCTGCTTGAAGAACACCAGTATAGGTTCATTTAGGTCCAGATGGAATTGACATTTTCTCCTTTGGCTATTACAGCCCGTGAGTGTATAAAATACAGATACGTTGTGTAGCTACTGTGGTGGCTAAGGACTGTGATTTGTGATTGTAAAAACCAATCTATCAGTGGGGTGGCAGCAGAAGATGGTCACGGTATTAATGTTCTAACCACAATAGTTATCACAACAGCACAAAGAATTAGTGTTTGTACAGCATTTTGAATGCCTTGTCAATGGTGTTAGCATTATAGCCAAAAAAAGCATTTTAAAACTTAATACTGTGTATAATCTTTGGTAGGTCTTTAGTAGATATTTAGTAGATCTATAATCTTCAGTAGATAGGATGATTAAGATATCTTAAGTAGATATTTTAGTAGATGCTAAAGCTGTTTCTTGGATTCTTACACAGCGAGGTAGAAAATAGATTTAAGGGATAGAAGTTTCTAAGCAACAGATAGATGGAAAGTTTAAATGTTGGTTTCTGTTCTTCCATGTTTTCCTCTTCTGTCATGTATAAGCAAAAATGTAACAGCATGGTAAAAAGTTCTGATTACAAAAGGGGTTGCATTGGAAGCTCTTCTCTTTTTTCCTTCTTTCAAGTTTGGGATTAAGTAAATTTCTTTTTCTGAGCATATGTTGTGAAAATACTCATGGCTGATCCATCTTGGAGCTATTATCCTGGTATTTTAGATACCAGTTCTTTAATATTAGTGACGTGATTTTATATAAATTTATAATTTCAGGCACAGTAAGTTTGGAAATAGAGGAAAGCTTGGATACAAATACAATGTAAGAAGCATTCTATGCTCCTTCAGGCCTTCCTTCCCATCCTTTGTTTTTTCCTGCTCTAATGGTATTTTTCCCTTTGTTTGAACTCTGGAACTACAAAGCCCAGTGTGCCCTGCATTGGCTAGCCTAAAAAATTCAGGCTCTTGCTGCTTTTGTGAGCAATAAGAGGTAGGAGAAAACATTTACCTTTTATTACTTGAGGATAAACCTTAAGCGCCATATACTGAGTGATAGAGAAATTAAGGCATTGAAATCAAGGGTGAGACTCCATCCAAACAGCATCCAAGTTACCCTTTGTTTCTGTGCTTGCTACTTAGGCAGACACTGCCAGGTAGTTTAATAATACCTGGAATTAAATAGGTGATAAATTCAGGAGACCTGGAAACACATCCAGACTTGAGAAGGATGGATTTACTAACTGGCTGTGGTCTTACTTCTGCCTTGCTCTTCCAGCCCAAATACAGAGCAGGTAGAGTAGTTTCTGTCTGGTTTGTCCACACCATGTGGCAGATCCAGGAGGTCAGCAAGAAGCTCTGACCTTGCACAGTATCTGGGAGGGCCCTGCCTGGTCCTGGCCGCAGCCTCTGCTGCAGCTTTCCTTGGTTACTTAACGGTCACCAGGCTTGTCTTTCTGCTATGCCATGGATTGTTTCCCTGTCAAACCCATGACAGCAAATAAATAATCCACTCGGGCCACAGCTGCCTGTTTGTAGCCCAGGGTCTGACCAGACATGCAGAGTTCTCTGAAGCACTGAACTGCTCGAGTGTTGCACTTGGATGCAGTTCAGCACAAAGAATTAATTGTTGCAGCAGCAACAGTGGCAGTCGAACACCGACATACTAAAAAATACTGATGTTTATCAGTAAACTTTGTTGTAGAAAGATTCTTTAGAGTTACAAATTATCAGTGACCACTGAGTGAGATGTAGCCTGATAGTAATTGCAGAAATCTTAACCATGTTCCACTCGACTGCTGTTCAGGCATTTGTCAGTCTGTCCAGTTTCTGTTCTGGATTTAGCATTTCATCACCTCTCTGTGTACACAGGGAGAGGGGTTAAACAATTTAGGCATTTTACTGGTTTAAATTAATTGTTCTCATGAAATTATGATTAGTGATTTTAACTCCACACAGTGTATACCTGTAGGCTAATATAGTGCTGTGTGTCACTGCATCATTGTGCTGTTTCTTTAAAGCAGGTAAATGAGGAAAAAAATAATAAATACATCTAGGAACAATTAAGTATCCAAAACAATCTGAAAGGCTGAAATGTCTTTTAGTACTTGGCAGATTTTTATCTGCCATTAAAGGTGTTTTGCTGCTCTGCTTGATTATTCATCATTCCCCACCACCCACTTTTTACATGCTCAGTTTTCTTATGTAGAAGTGTAGATGTTTTTCAGCCCAGTTACCCCAGCCTGTTACTGTCACCAGTCTGGTTTTAGCCACATGCTCTTAACTGGCTTATTTTCATCAGTGTCTGTATTTAACCTTTTAATAACAACAGTGATTATGGTACATGCTGACTACAATAAAAATACCTCCCTGAGATGCTCAGTTGCCACACAACTCATACCTGTGCTGGAGGGGAGCATTATGGCCATAACTGTTTTGTAGAGTTTTTGATCTTCCTACCAGAGCTCCAGCAGCAGGTAGAGGTGAGGAACAAGATGCAGTGAAATCAGCAGCTGAGTGAAGAAGAACTGGAAGTAAATGTTAAACAAGAGGAGGGAATGTTTGGATTGTGTGCTGCTTTTCTTTTAATATGATCCTATTGAAAATGAAAAGTGCATTTTTTTTTTTCACTTTGCAGCTAGCATCAGAGAAATATCCCTACTTACTGTATTTCTTCATTTCCAATTAACTTTTCATCTGGTGTGTGTTTTACATTGTAGATGCTGAAATCTTCATCTAAGGAGAAATACCCCTTGTTTACTTTTGTAAAGGGTCATTCTAGAGACTATGACTTTGCTTCCAGTCCGCTCCATGAAGAACGTGACCTTTTCTCTGAGGATGAAAAGAAAAGATTAAAAAGATTTAGTACAGAGGAGTTTGTCTTGCTTTAAGGACATTTTACACAAACTTACTGGCAGCTGCCCAGGAGAACACTTGCTTTTTAAAATATGTATGTGTTCTCCTCCCCCAAAAAGGCAAGCTTGTGCTGAAATTGGTCTATTTTCATAAAAATGATCATGTTTTATATGTTAATAGTCTTTAAAATGTCATTTGTAAATGTACTTACTAATGATTTTTGTTCACTACTGGTTGGATTAGTGTCACGGTGTGCTAGTGGAGATAGGAGTTGGTGTTCAGAGCCAGGTACGCTGAAAGGTGCCCGCATCCTGGCCTTGCCCCTTAAAAAGCTTTGCCAGTCCCTAAAGCTGAACTCATGACCCCAGGTGTCAGCCCAGGACCAGTCCTGAGCAGAGGCTGCTGCTCGCGTGAGGGGTTTATGTCACGGATGCGCATCCATGAGTTTTTGAGTCCAGGTTATTTCTGTTTGTAAGCAAAATCTGAATTCCGTATTGACGCGGTAAGGGCAGAGCTCTGCTCTGTCTTGCTGCGTAAGCCCAAATAGTAGTTAATGCTGTAATCGTGACACGCATCCTGAGCAGCGCGGCAGAGGAAAGGTAAGTTTGATCTATCAGTAGTAATTGTCAGTTGCAATACTGATATAATTATATAGGCTGAATTGTGAGTTAAGATACTATTTAGCAGTATGATTTTATAATGGTTTCTCATTAAGCTTGCTTTGGAGCCTTAATATGAGGAGTGAAGATAAAGTATTACCTTTCCCCACGATTTTTAAAGGTTATACTATTAATATTAACTGCAACCAATCAAAGCAGCTAAAGACAATTATTAGAAGAGAGTGGTGTTTGTTTCCTGTTTCAACTACTATAATGTTGAGGTTTCTCTCCTGTTAGTGCAGCTTTTAAATCAAAGCAGATGGGGGAGTGGATGTTAAAAATTCTGGGCTGTCAATTTCTGGGGTTTTTTT
>JANHGN010014922.1:23771-36240 GCA_024605025.1 Megaceryle maxima | reverse complement strand
TTCTTTTTTTTTTTCTTTTTTTTTTTTTTCTTTTTTTTTTTTTTTTTGGATACGTTATTACTGTGCAAATGATTACTTGATGCTGTGTTCTCAGATTGCAAACAAATGTACATAAAGAGCTTCTTGTTTTAACAAAGTAAATGCATATTTAAAATACGTATTAACACTGCTTGGAAAATAAAAAAGGTGTGAAAACATTAAATGCATGTGCCTTTTATATTAATATTAGATCCTCTAAGAGCGAATATAATCCTGCATCTAAAACAATATTGTAAGGTGTGAATACTCTGTTTATTTGCAATAAAGGCAGATTTTATTGTTGTGTTGTAAACCAAATGTTAACCTATTGTAAGTGCTGTTCAGGCACAGAAGGCGCAAATGTTGCCGATCCAAATAATAAGCATCACGTGTATTCATTAAAGTACCTTTTTTTTTTTTTTTTTTTCCTTTTATGAGAAAGAATTGACTAACAGAGAGATTTCAGGCAGAGCTACATCAAGTTCGTACATGTGTCAGGGCTGGAGTGTGCATTTGCACGTGGTAATTAAGTTAATACTCAAAAACAAACAAAAAACTAAAACAAAAATAAAGAGATTGTGTTCATTTGTTTTCAGGGGGACCCCCCCCCCATCATTTGTCTAAATTAGTAACCTCTGCATTGTTGAATCCTGCTAATAATTGGCTTAATATTACTTCTAGATGTTGCGTGTACGTGAGGATGTTTGGCTTGATCTTAATATTTTTCATTAATAGTCCAGAAGAGGGAGTAAACAACATATTTATGGAATTTAGATGTCAAAATGAGGAGAATTGTGAATGTCAGCGAGAGATAGAAAATAGAAGATTCCTGTTTAGTGAAGCACAAGTTAATGTCACTTTAGCAAAAATAATGCAAACCCATTGAGTGGTTCCTTTGGGTAACAGTGGATGGGAAATTAGACACGCAGTTGCACTTTGCTTTCACATTAAAGAAGAAAAAACCCCAATGCTCCATCATTAAAAGCTTCCGTCACAGAGCAGGATATAATTGGTATCATCTGGTTTCACCAAAATTCTCCTTTCTGCTTACCTTTCCACGAGGAAGGCATTAACAAGAACGGGGAAAGAGATCCAGGAGCCTGCAGGGGTGGAGTGAGGGGGGATTAACTTGTACCTCTGTTACTGTGGAGCTGAAGAGGGAGGGGAGGGAGGGAAGCTCCCCAGCTTACACCTACCTGGGGTGCACCAGTAAGGTGGAGAGGGGTTAGAGGGCCTACAGGAAGGACACACACCTTCAGGGAAGGTGCTCGAGGAAAAGCTTCCTGCAGGGGAATAACGTACTGTGTGATACCCTCACCTGGGAGTGTTGGAAGCCTTACTCTGCAAGGCTGTTAGGAACCAGGCTGGCCCAAAGGCCAAGTGCATGGTGAAGAACAACCTGTGCTCAGCAGATCAGCTGAATCAATAATGTCTTTTTCATTTACAGCTTCGGTTGTTGTAGTAACAATAATAAAATGGAATCAGCTTCAGAGGCTTTAAAGCACCAGACGCTGCAGTGTTTGTAATGACGTGGTGCTGAGTTCTGGGAAAGTAACAGAAAGGTGGAGCTGTGCAGTGCACTTTTTTCCCAATTATGTGGTATGTTTATGGTTTTTTAAATCAAAATTCCTGTACAACATTGCTATACATCTCAAAGTCACAGAGACCTGAAAACAGATGATGTTCTGGAAATGCATATTATAAAACAAGCCACATACTGATTGCATTTTGTCATCAGACTAAACCAGAACTGCTCAGGACTCATAACTCTGCCAAGTTCTCTTATCCAGGCCTTTGTACCTCCTGGTCTGCTGCACACTTACATCATGGGCTGCTCTGTCCCACTGCAGTGCAGTAGCTTTGTCTGAGATGAGAACTAAAGGATGATTTTTACTTCTTCCAGAAGCGCTTTTGCTGAATTTAAATAGTGGATTAATTTTTCTTCCCCTTTTTTTTTACTAATGGCAAGAAAGACTTCAGGGCTGGAACAGTACCTGGTTTTGGTTTGTTAATCTGGTAGCAAATCCTTTAGTTTACCATAGGGGTGTTTTATTTGAAGCCTGCTACAAGTAGTTGTTAAGAAGTGATGGCTGGTTTTAGTTAATTTCTCTTTTTTTCACCTTTTTTGTACAAGGCTTAAGCATAGACAAACCCATACCTTGCCCTGGTGCACTTGTGTACTTGGTGACACAAGTTAAATTACCAAGTTACTAGAAATTAATGTTTGTTGGTAACTACAGGGGACTTTAATTGGAAACTATGTTAATCGCATAGTAATTCTCTTTACCTCGTCTGCATTATCTCCTGAAAACCGTGCAATTAATTTGTGTCATCACTGTTGCTGCTGCTGCCTTCAAACACAAACCAAATGAGCATTAGTTACTCACACACACAGCAGTGGCCTGTTTTCTTAAAGGACTTCCACAAATCAGAGGCTGATTACTCGCTTGTCTGATGGAACCAGACTGCACGTACCACAGAAGGTGGCAAATAGTAGCTCTTGTCAAAGTCTGAGAGTCTGAGCTTATCTGTGCCTAATAACCTTTTTTTTTTTTTTTTCCTACCATTTCCTTTTTCCTTAGAAGGAATGTTTCTTTGTGCATTTATAATACCTAATATTAGCTTGACACAACCTCAGGACTAAATGATTAGCTGGGACTTTGCCTGCCCCTTCTAGCAAAGCTACTGGCCTCACTTTTCAAACTAATGGGAGACTTCACCATCCTCTTTGACTTGCCTCTATCAAAACCCCATCACATTTTCAGAACTGATGGTGAAGTCTTAGACTGAGCTGGAGACTGGTGGAGAAAGCCAGTGCGCTTGTTTAACTCCACAGAGAACAAGTCAGCAGACCCTCAGGGGTGGCTCTTGGGAAGGATGAGGCTGGAAGGCTGATTTAGTCCTGTAATGACTCATGAAATGGAAATCTCTAAAGTGGCTGTTTAGGAGAAGGGGTTATTTACTAATGCTGGTAGAGGCAACTGACCTCAGAGAGAAACAGCCCACAGAATTGTAGACCATCTTCCAGAAGGCCTAGAAATGGAAAGACACTCGAGTCCTTTACTAAGTTACTGCTCATCTGTGGCTACCAGCAGAATTGCTCATTTGTGCTGCCATTCTTTAAAGACTTGTTTTCCCTCTTGCCAGTCCCCCCGTGCTTCAGCAGAACTGTAACACTGTGGCTGCCCTGATTTACTGCTGAAGGTGTCCCAGCAGCTCCACTCTGCGAGAACAGCCAGGTGGGGGTCCCTCAAGCACATCTCCCTTAGCAGTTACATTTTTCCCATTTGTGTATTAATGAGATGCCCCTAAATGACAAGAACATGAGTGGGTAAGTGTAAGAACTCCGTAAAGGCAGCTGCTGTATTTCCTTACAGGTGTGGTGGCAGCCAGGGTTGAGGTGACATCCCCTTGTCTGACTGTCAGAGCCAACTCTGGCTTTGTGTTCTGAACAACACCCGCTCTTCCCTGGTTCCTGTACAAGTCAAGACCATGGGAGTCTGGATCTCTTCATGCTAAGTTCAGTGGCTCCCAGAGGATTCTACAGGACCTTGTGCTGTTGAAACCATGTAGTAAGTACACCTGACTGACCTTGCGCATGGTGACGTGCTCCTCAGTTAAAGCGGTAGCAGCAAACAAGTGGTTGCTCTATGTACATTAACTGGCACTTCAACATCCAGCTCATTTACCTGCAATTGGCATAAAAATGCAGCTGGAAAAAAGGGAGTTGGAGTTGTTGAAGGAATCCCCCCATCCCCTGAGCACTGCCATGGGCAGAGTCTGTCTCTGCCCAGCTGTGCAGGAGAGCCAACAACAGGCCCTGATCTTGGAGTTTGCCTTTGCCCTTGGCTTTGCTGGTCTTTTGTGTTTGGTTTTTCTTCAGCTGAACCCTCCAAACCCAGAAGTGTTGGCAGTGAGAAGCAGGCAAGGTCAGCTCTGCACAGTGCAGCCAGAAGGATACAACAGGGTATTTGGGGAGGCAGGGAAGGGGTCTCCTGTTTGCCATTAATTACAGTCAGAAAGGGGACTCACTCTGGAGACCTGATTTACTTCCAGAGTTATTGACAATCTCTTAACTGTAAAAATGGAATGAAAAACAACCATTGGTGAGTTATGAAAGGTAAATAATGCTACAAATGAATGCAAACAGTGTATCTGAAATCCAGCCCACCCTGTGTTCTGTTGATGCAACAGTCTCATCCAGGGGATCGGGCTGGAGCATCAGCTCTTCTTGTACTACCAGGAGTCTCCAAGGGGGCAGGAGATGCCAGGTTACTTTACGGTGCGGATTACTGTGGCAGTGAGGACGTATTTCTTCTTCCCAGTGCACAGGGTGCATTTCCCCAGCCCCCTGCAGAAGGCTGCGGAGCCCAGTCGGGTGTAACACACAGCGGCGCTTGACCCTAACGCTTCTTGTGTGACCCCTACGGCCAGAGCCTCTGCCAGCCTCCAGCTGCCTTCTGGCAGCACAAAGGTGATTTACAGCCTCCCACCATTCTGCTTAGGCCAAGCCAACATTATGTAGGGGGCTTTAACTACTTATGACTTTGACTAATTAACTAATGTTGGTAACTTATCTGCACTGTCAAAAAGATGTCAAGAGGCGTTTGAGGGAGTAAGGATTGACCCTATGATTGGGTATCTTTGTGAGATGGTTCCTGATAAACTGAGCTTTATGAACAGCTCCTTTCCCTGTTTGTAAGGAGTTCCCAGGCAGCTGTAATTGTTTGACTCCATGGTGTGAATAGTAAAAAGAGCTTTACTTACCGACTGCGGAAGCCCTTCTCATGTGAGAGCTCTCTGGTATTTATTCACACCAGAATTCACAACGCTTTTCTTTTCTGTGAATGCTTCTGCAAATAAAAACTTGCTCCCTCTAATGCTGATGAATAAATGTGGCTGTAAATGCCATCAAAGCAAATCAGATGTGTTTTATTTATGCAGGAAGATGCGCAGGTAAATGTTTGCTGTTTTCGCCAACTCTAGTGGGTGTGTAGGCATGTGTTCAAACCAAGGCTTTGTGGGCTCTCCGCTCAGCATTCACATGTGTTTTCCATCTCCTCCTTTCCTACACTGATCCTGCCAGTGAATCCCTGTGCCCCAAGGGAACATTATTAAAGTCAATATTTTAGGTATTTATCCACAGGCAGCAGCTTGCTGGGTCAGTGGATAAGGTCACGTGGGGTAGTGGGATCACTTGTAGGACACGCAGGACTGGGGCCCTGTATGTAGACAAGGGGCAAGGGGGGGTGTAATTGCAGCCTCGTGCTGTTCTCTGTGTGGCACACAGCAGATACCCACAACTGCTTTACTGGCATGTGCTGACTCGTGGAACATCTTACATGGAAGAAGTTCAGGAGGTTATTGCCATCCTGCCTCAATCAGTGCCCTAATTAAATACAGGAGTGGATTTTCTTTTTAAAGTGTAAATGTCACTGAAATTAATGTGGTAGGAACTGTGGAGGTGCTTAAGGTAGAGTGTCTATTTATTAGAAAGGGAACTAAAAAAGGAAGTATTTTCTGATCAGAGTTCAATCCTTAAATTGGGCCATTCCCAAGTTACTTACAGAATGTAAGGATGTTATACAAGTTTACAAACTTCCCTTCAAAATCTGCAGTTGGGGACTGGTTCCAAAAGCTGAATTCTACGTCCCAGCCTCTAAACAAAGGAATATAATCTGAGACTCACCTCTTTCCAGGACTGCACCTTCTCTTACCAAGATCATTTGGGTTGGTCACACTTTCAGGTGGTTAGACTTGAAGACTCAGGGTGTTCCATTCCCTTGTTCCCTTGAGTACAGCAAGGACAATGGTACAGAATATAAAAAATCTCCATTTAGCAATATGATCATAGACTCACAGAATAGTTTGGGTTGGAAAGGACCTTTCAAGGTCATCTAGACCAACCCTCCTACACTGAGCAGGGACATCCACAACCAGAGCGGGTTGCTCAGAGCCCCATCCAACCTGACCTGGAATGTTTCCAGGGATGGGCCATCAAACACCTTTCTGGGCAACCTGGGCCAGGGTCTTACCACCTTCAGAGTTAAGATTTTCTCCCTTCTCTCCAGTCTAAATCTCCCTCTTTTTGTTTAAACCCATCACCCCTTGCCCTGTCCCAACAGGCCCTGCTCAAAATTCTGTGCCCATCTTTCTTAGGGTCAGGGTTAATGATAATTCCCACTTACAAATAACACAATATAAAGGCATCTAACTGCTTCAACCCACAGAGAGCCGGAACCAGAAGCATAAATCAGAACTTGCAACAGTCAAAACTGAAGTCCTAGATATGAATGCTTTAGGATGGGGAGTTCAAACAGAAACCTGATGTTTTTCAAAGGCTTGTAGAGAAAGAGTTTCAGTTGACCACAGAGAGATGCTTTGGCTCTGAACTGTGATCTCAACCTGACCAAAACTTCAGTTCAGATGAGTTTGTGCCTCCCCTGGATCAGGTGAGAAGACGTGCCGTCTTACGGCAGCGCCGAACACAAAATCCAGTATTTGTTAAATACAACAAGCTCACGTCTTTGCAAATATATGAAGTTCTTTGGCCTTCACAGTTCAACTAGTGGTTTGTTGTTTTCATGCTAATACAAATTCTTGTGTTAATAGGAGCATGGCCTTGGGTTTCTCCATCCGTATGGGAAAAAGTTACTCGTCTGATGGTAAACAAAGAACAGAAGAATTGATTCACTGTCTTCACTTTTAAAAAGATGGTATGAAGCAATAGTGAAGCAATTTTAATTGTGACTGTGTAACACTTGCAATCACTAAGATCATTTGTGTTCTGTTTTTAGGAATCGGGGTACTGAAGAGTACATACAGCATTAGAAATTCAAAACATGACCGCATGTTCTCAGGATTTTGTCAGTGTTACATGAAAGAGCACTTGTGCTGGGATGCTCAAGTCTGAGGATATTCTCTGTTCAGTGTGTATTTACAGAGATGTATGAATATTTGATTAATGAGTCATGGTCTCTGGAGAAATTTAATAACTGTACTGCTGTACAAAGCCAGCTCCTTAACTGTTAACACAGCTGCCAATAGTGTCACTGACACTGAAGCCCTTTCTGCATCTAATATATTCTGTGGAGTAAATTCCTTCGTTACAACAGAATCCATGGGACACATTATTCAGTTATCTGTTTTGAACTGTTGCAGGCTCAATTTACAGACCCTGATTTGTAAAGATTTTTCCAATGGAAACAAGCAGTGACACATGAGCTGTAAAGCAGCAGTTTCATGAGGCCACGTTGTTACAGAAGTTAGTTGGAAGGTCAGTTCTACAGAAGAGTTGCTTTAAAAATTCTCGTGTGCTTGATTCTAAAGCAGGCGTTGGTATTTTCCAATTTGCTCTTTTCATCAAATACTTTTAGAATATAGAGTAACAGCATATTCAATATGCAGGTGAAATAAAAACTGTCAAACCGACTGGTTGTGCATGTGCCTTGTATTTGTATAATCTGGTTTGTAACATGGCAAATGAACAATGGATGACAATACTGATGTGTAACAGACCGACCCAGCAAATTCTTACCTCCTTAAAAGCCGCATTCGGTGGGAGTATTCAAGCGAGGAAAGGTTGTTCAGGGGAGTCTGATTTGCAGGATGGGGCAGAAGCTTTCTCCCTGCTATGATGCCAGACCAGACTTGTTCTTCATTTGTGCTGAGCGGTTTTCCAAGAATAATTCTCTGCTAATTTTATCATTTCTCCATTTTTATTCTAAATACCTGTGAAGAGATTGATTTTCCCTTATGAAGTTAGGTGTATATTTTAGTGATGTTACTCCAGTTCAACTGCTTTAAATAATAGGGGGAAAAATGTCAAAAAAAGATAAATTTAGTGCAGAGGCTTTCACTGGAAGCTTTAACTGCAGGTTAGAATTATACATGCTATGCAGAATTTCCTGCAACACTTCTCCTCTGGGCCACAATGCATTACAGCAGACGTATAATGAAGCTGCTATAAAATCCGTGGTAATTAAGGGGGATTTGACAGTAATTGCAACAGTGAATCAACTTAATTATTACCTGCTTCAAAGAGAGCTAACCTGATGTTATAATCTAACCTTTCCTACTTCTAAAATGAGAGATTAAACAAGTATATGTGGCATTTAAGAATTAAATCTGTTGAGATAGAATTATATTAATATACTTTTCCTATACATTTTGCATGTGTGCGTCTGTATAGGTACAAAACAGCTACAGGAGCAGCACCACAAGCTGACAAACTGCAGATAGGCTGACTGTATGCATTCATAAAATAAACAGACCCCAGTCTGCATCTGCAGCATGCCAGCTTCTCTGTTATTTGCTGAAAGCATGGGGACCTATAGACAGACAGTTGCTATAAAATGCTACGACACACACAAGCCTAGTTCCTTGAACAGCCTTGTAAAGGGGATGTGATGAATGTATTGTCTTTCCGTGGTTAATTTTAAGCAAACTATTCTGAAATACATTTAGGATAGGCTATAAAGCTGCAGAAGTGAGAAGGTGCTTGAGGACCTCACAGCCCAGCTGCACACTGCCCTGGTGTGGCGGCCGTCGTGACCCCTTAACACTGGATACCTGGCATTGGAGGTTCCAGTGTCACACAGCACAGAGGAGATTCTCCTTTGTCTTTACCCTGCCTTCAGTCACCACCAACACCAGGAGAAAGCAGCCTAATGAAAGTACCGTTGGTCTAATCAATTCTGGCAGGATCAATCCAGCTCTCCCACCTACTGCAGCAGGTGTACCAAGCCCCATGCCACTCTCTCGGGGTCTATCAGCTGAGCCTGCAAGTGCAAGGATCCCTTTTGTCTGTGTTTTCAGAGCTTTTGAGATGTGTTACCTGCAAGTGGGAAGTTGTCAGGAGTTCCTGATCCAAACCCTTCTCAAAACTCTTCCCTGGGTTGTACCTGGCTGGTACCTGCGGCACCACGTCTTGAGCAGATGCCTTTCAGCAGCAGTGTTCTGGAAGAGAAGAGGTGCAATAATAAAGCACTAGCTTTGAAAAACAAGAGGAGTGGGCTTTACCATCATCATCATCGTCATCATGAAAACTTGCCACAGAAACTGCCCCATGAAGTTCATCAGCACAACTGACAAAACTGCCTTCAACTCTGCTCTGTGGAGGGATTTGACCATCCAGGAGAGGCACTGGGGGACTGACTTGTGCATGCCCTTAAAATAAATTTGCTAGTGTTTAATTCTTGTTATGTTGTGAAAAAATAAATTAGAAAGACATCTTGTTTGCTTGTTCATGTTCTGGCCCATAACGTGCCACTATTAGTAACTATTTTTTATTACCATAGGCCTCTGTTTTCAGGAAGTTATCAAGCTGACAACACTGAACAGACAAATAGGTTCAAGGTGTCACCTGCCATGGATGTGTAATTGAGCTGTATGGCAAGAACAAAGTCTGACATTGCGTTAAGCCAAAGCCATCCCATCTTTAGGTCACATGCTCTTAGAAGATTACAGCTGTTGAATCTGCCTTAAAGTGAACTTGAAGTTCTTCCAGGTGTTGAATAGTGTTGTCCAGTAAAGATAGTAGAAAAAGCCAGTTCAGCTTGTCAGCAATAAAAAACTTCTGTCTTACTGCTGGCCGAGTGATTGTAAATTAAGAATAAACATTTAACTTGCAGGGGAAAGCAGACTGTGATTCCTCTTCGGGTACAGACAACATAAGCTCTTTGTTGGTAATTACACTGGTGAACTGTGGAAGCCTCAAGGTTACCTGGCAACTCATCCTGGGACCTGTGCCCTAAGTGAATCACACCTGTATCTGGTGCTCAGGCTTTTATTTAGGAGGCCCCATCCTGAAGCCACAGAGAGATCCTCTTCTACATCTCTTACTCAGTAAAGGATGAGACACTTCTTTCAGAGGATGCACAAACCAAACACTTCTGATCTGCTCTCCATCACACGTGCATTTGTCTCTGTGAGCTGGCTCTTTGGGAAGTCAGGAACAATATGTTTCTGGAAGGAGAAGGCCCATGAAGCTGCTGCTTATGATCATTAACTGCCTTCAGCTGCCATAGACACTGGTATTTAAATACCCAGCTATAGAACTGGACCTTTCCTTCAGAGCGACCTCTGAACAAGGGGATCCTGCTGCTGGGACCCAGGAAGCTTTCTCCTGGAAACTGACACCAGCACTGCTCCAGTCTCTATTAAGTGCCTGTGGAGAAAACCATAATCCCTCCTGAAGCAAAGCCCCACCTGAGAAAAGACTGAGATACCTGAGAGCTTCCAGCAAACAGCCCCTCTCTGTCACTCTCACAACACTCCTCCCGTTCGGTGTGTGCCTGAAGTGGGGGACACCACGGCGAACCCAGGGCTGTGCGTGATCCCGGGGTGCTGTGAGGTGCTCTCAGCCCTGTCCCTGTGTCCCCCCCTCCCTGGAAGCTGCTTGAACACCATGTGAGCCAAGCACACATGAAAAGGTACCAGGGGCTGGCTTTCAGGTGGCAACAGCAGCTCTCTGCTCGTGTGTAAGTAGAGGAAATGGCAGACTTTAAATAACAAATTTTCGCTGATGCCTTTTGCTATTTTTACAACGCATTTTAAAATAAATGAGAGATTAACACAGGAAAAAGTACTTAAGGTGCATGCTCAGTAACTATTTTTTCATAACGTTTTAATGGATTCAGGGTTGAGCTCCACTAAAATCTGGATTTATTAGAAACGCTCCATGCATTTCAATGGAGTTTTTCCCATGAATCTAGATATTTTACATTATTTCAATAGAGCTGACCCTCTGATTCATTAGAAATGCTCCAATATAACCAATGGAGCATTTCTAATGATTCTGGTTTTACAGCAAATCCAAGGGTCAGCTGTACTGAAAACAATAGTGCTAACCTCTAGGTTTATTAGAAAAATGCTTTGTGTCTCAATGGAGCATTTCTAATAAATCAGATAAATAGGGATCTCCCACAAAAAAATGCTCCACTGGTAAAACAGACAAATGGATTTGTTGTTATTGAGTTCCTTTAAAAGCAAAGATTGTTTAATAGACTTTTTGTTGCTCATTCTAATGTAATCCCCTCCTACTGAGAGGTTAGATCTTCAGCATTAAAAACTTTGTAAATATTTTTCATAATGCCATCAGGCTGAGGAACAAGCTCTGCTGTCTCAAGCTCACCAGCAGTTTTCACTTCACTGAAGAAGACATTTGGGATGGTGTGGAAGCTATAGTTGCCAGGTTGGGGGTCAGGGGTCTGGTGTTGTGCTGCTGGCTGGGCCAGGTCCCTTCACACTCTACTCACTGCTGCTGCTTCTGCTACAGAACTGGGGAGAAAGAAGGAGGAATAAACCAGCTCAGCAATGGGTATTAAGTAAACAGACTCAAGACATGCCAGGGGAGGTTTAGGTTGGAGCTGAGGAACAATTTCTTCCCCTTCAGGGTTGTCCAGGGCTGTCCCAGGCTGCCCAGGGCAGGGGTGGAGTCCCCGTGATCCCTGGAGGGGTTTCCAAGCCCCTCGTGGAGCTGTGGTGCTGAGGGCCATGGGTCAGTGGTGCCCTGGCAGTGCTGGGGGAACGGTTGGACTCCATGATCTGAAAGATCTTTGCCAACCAAAACGATTCTATGAATCTATAACCACCACTGATGCACTAGAGGTGCACATGAAATTTAACTGCAGCAGCTGGCACTGACATTTTTAGACATGTAAACTATCCTTTAAAACCAAAACCAAAACCAAACAAACCTGCACTTTGAAAGTTTTTCTAATTCCACAGGAAAAAAAAAAAAAAAGTCATGAAATGCATGGGCCATCATCAGGCCACAAAGGGTAAAAATGTAACTCTCACCTACCATCTCAGAATGCCTCTCTTTCCACTGACCAGAACCCGCTTCAGTGTCGTACCGTTCAGAAGTACAACACGTGGGCTGAAGCTGTGGAGACCTATCACCATCTCTTTTGGATTTGATGAGCTCGTGCTGATCCAGTCCATGGGGACTAAATGTCTGTGCTGTGAAATGCAACAAGAAAAAAAAAAAAAAAAGCCTTGGTAAGCTGAGACAAAGCCTTCTGTTTAAGAGGAAAGGCCAATGAGGTCATGTCAGTGACTCGGGATTTGGTTAGAACGTTCCGTATTTATCGAGTGTGTTCTGTACTGTCCAGACATTTCCCTGTGGTTCAAATGCCATACGTGAACCACAGTTACTGCATTTGGATTCCTGTTCTGCCCGTGTGAACTGCAAATCCTCAGCTAGTCTCAGTCTGAACAGTATCCCAGTCCTCTTCCCTGCGCTCCCCAACAACTTCAAGAAATCTGCTGACTGTTTTCTCAGAAAAACTGAAAATAAAACATGTGCAGTGGTGACAAATCCACAAAACCAGAAACTCCACCTTAAAAATGACTGCTGTGTCTGAGTGAATCTTCTTCTCTTCTTCTCTTCTCTTCTCTTCTCTTCTCTTCTCTTCTCTTCTCTTCTCTTCTCTTCTCTTCTCTTCTC